>SJYC01087804.1:0-28548 GCA_006408675.1 Madoqua kirkii
TTGCCTAAATTAAGGAATCTGCTATGTACTGTTTTGCAAATCTCAGTCAGTTTTTAAATGTTAAAGGCAAATTGATTTTGTAATTCTCACTTATTTACATATTCAATTTCATTACAACTTAATTATTAATGAAGAGTATTAATGAAACTTATTATGTTTGATCTATCTTATCATAGGTCTAATAAAGGTGTTAGAACAGAGGATTCAAAACAAAAATAAGTAAACTTAGACTCTACGTGAAGTGAAAGTTGCTCAGTATTTTCTGATTCTTTGCAACTCCATGGATTGTAGCCTGCCAGGATCCTCTGTCCCTGGAATTCTCCAGGCAAGAGTACTGGAGCGGGTTGCCATTCCCTTCTCCAGGGGATCTTCCCAACCCAGGGATCAAATTTGGGTCTCCCACATTGTAGGCAGATTCTTTACCACCTGAACCACCAAAATCCCACTGTAATTCTAGGTTTTAAAATATGATGTTGTAAAATATGGTTTAAGAAGACAAAGCACAGGAGCAAAGATTCTCAGACCCTCCTAGAAAGTAATCATCATTTAAAATTTGCCATTGGAATACTTACACAGAAAAAAATGTTTTATCCCTTTTCACCCACAAAGTAGTCAATTCCATGCTTTCTTGCTTCTTTCTCACCAAAGACTAATGTCTTTGTGTGCTTACTACTCTAATCCCCTTTGGCAAATGAATATTTTTATTGCAGTAGCATCTGGAAGTTTAACAAAGAAAGATGGATAGAGATACCCACCCACAACGTCAATGTTTGGCTTTTCTTATTTATTGACATCAAAAACAATTATTTTGCAATGTTGAAATAAAGTTAATGCCTGGGAAGACAGATTTAACACTACTATTCATATTTTTTTTAATATATGAAATCAAACTCTACTTTTCCTTAACATATGTACCATGTTTGATGTTTGTCAAACAAAATCATTTCAAAATTTCATGATCTTTACCTAAGGCTCTAGTTGGGGCTATGGGAAACAAATACCACCCCCACCCGCTCCGCCTTCAACACATGCACACACTTCCATCTCTGAATTAATATGGAATCAAATGTTAGATATTTGCCAAAAAAGCTTATGAAAGAGACAAACATTTACTTTGAGTCATAACACGTAAGAATATCTGTGGTAGAAATTCAGAACAGAGTTCAGACTCGGAAAAAAGAAATTTTTTTCCCCTAATTCATAAGCCAAGATTTTTTTATTTTTTTAACTTGAAAGCTAGTGATTCAATGCTTCATTCTTTTTCAGATTGGTCTTTTAAAGGACAGCTCAGAAAATCAATATGTCACAACATATGCAAGTATTTGAGAAAACATAGAAGTACTTTTAAATCACGGCTTCATAGATGGCTCAGCAGTAAAGAATCTGCCTGCAGTGCAGGGGAGCTAGGTTTAATTCCTAGGTTGGGAAGATCCCCTGGAGAAGGAAATGGCAATCCATTTCTGTATTCTTGCCTGGGAAATCCCATGGATAGAGGAGCCCGTGGACTACAGTTCATGTGGTAACAGAAGTGTTAGACACAGTTTAACAAACAACAAACAGAACTTTCAAATCAGGCTTTTTGGATAGAAAGTGAATACTAATCTGCTTATATAAGTTTTTAAAAGCAAATAGTAGGATATAAATTTACATTTTGTTTCTCAACTTTTGTAGAAATGGATAGATATCCTAAATAAACTTATCAAAATACAGTGCTAATTTAGCAGTTGATATTTTGGGGGAAAAGATCTATATAGACCTAATGGTTGAAACATCCTATTTTCTACATGATGGAAATCATGATGGGATGATTTCATTTCATGAATGAGTAGATAAATAGGCTAACTAAGTTTAAGTTTTAACAGAGTTAAACAGAGTGATGCCAGAATTCAGGAGGGTAATGGAAGTAGATACAGAAAAAATGATCCATTTCCATAAAAAGCTACTCTTCAGAATTATTTTTCAATTGTTCCTACTACAGAATAAGATTTATTTCCACACAATGAAAACTGTTGGAATTTTGGTTATTTTGGGGGAAACCCCTACTGAAAATGTAAGATACACAAGACTTATCAGGAACTTCATTACATGAAAGTTCATGGAGAAAGAAAGGGAGGGAAGGAAGGAAAAGAAAATGAAATATGAAATAAGTCTCTACTCATCAATAGATCATGATCATATACCAGGCACTTTTTAAATATTTAAATATTTTTAATTCTAAAAATTATCCATCTTTATGCATATCGATATGCACATATCTATCTATCTATAAGAATGTGTGTGTTCAGTTGTGTCTGACTCTTTGCAGCCTCATGAATTATGTAGCCTGCTAGGCTCCTCTGTCCATGGGATTCTAAGAATATTGGAGTGGGTTGCTATTTCCTTCTCCGAGGGATCTTCCCAATCTAGGGTTTGAACCCAATTCTCCTACATTGGCAGGCAGATTCCTTACCACTAGCACCACCTGGAAAGTCATATATATATATTTATATATATATAAATATATATGTTTAAAGTTAGTATATATTTATATATTTAAAGTTAGCTTTATATATATATATATTTAAAGTTAGCTGCAATTCAGCACTCCCAGAATATTACTTTAAACTCTTTATTCTCTTAAAGAATAATAGTCAAGGCTATGGTTTTTCCAGTAGTCACGTATGGATGTGAGAGTTGGACTATGAAGAAAGCTGAGCGCTGAAGAATTTATACTTTTGAACTGTGGTGTTAGAGAAGACTCCTGAGAGTTCCTTGGACTGCAAGGAGATCCAACCAGTCTACTCTAAAGGAAATCAGTCCTGAGTGTTCATTGGTAGGATTCATGTTGAAGCTGAAACTCCCATACTTTGGCCACCTGATGCTGGGAAAGATTGAAGGTAGGAGGAGAAGGGGACAACAGAGGATGAGATGGTTGGATGGCATCACCGAGTCAAAGAACATGAGTTTGAGTAAACTCCGGGAGTTGGTGATGGACAGGGAGGCCTGGTGTGTTGTGGTCCGTGGAGTCACAAAGAGTCAGACACGATTGAGCGACTGAACTTGCAACTTGTATTCTTTTAAAAATTTCTGAATCCGCACAGCATAATAAATCCCTTTAACTTCTGTTATCATGATGAACAAGGCCCAGAGATTTCATTTCATTTAAGTGGATCTCATGTCATGTGTTAATACTTCCAATAGTTGGCCACATATGATATCTATAGGCATTAATTGAGGAGGCGAACCAGCCTATTTTGTATGTCAGATTTTTAATCCTGATTACTTAGCATTTACCAATCTAGACATACTCTGTTACCAATCCAGATCTACTCTGTTACATTGCAAATATGAAATAATTTTTCTTAACTTTACTAAAAGGAGTTAAAGGAGACTCATCTAAGAAACATCTTACTCTCTCTTTGTGATTATTCTCCTCTTAGTCATGATAATTCAAATAATTAATTCCACCTTTTAGAAGCAAAAATAATATGGATATATATTTAAAAATTCTATTCCTAAATATAAGTTTGACATTTGTTCCAGGTTGTAGCATTCATACTGTTGCCTAAATAGCACAGTGTTGTATTATTTTAAAGGACTATTGCCCTAGTCCTTCTTGGCATTTTATCAGGAGAATAGTTTGGAAAAGCTTTCTATCTTGTGCCTCAGGCTATCATTTCATAACATATCACAGAAAGCACAAAACTGGCCAAGCAAATACTTGGCATCAGGAAAGAATCCGTACACTTTTGGGGAAGGGGCAGACAGTGAAGAAACTGGAGCATTTCCTGTCTTTGCATTGAATCAGTAAGGAAGCAGTTAGGGAGTATTGTTCCAAACAGCACTACTTATTAGGACTATTTTCCATTCAAAAGAATTATAAAACAATAAAGAAAAATGTCAGTTAACATGGTGGCCACAAGTAATGTATGTAGTGAGAAAGGGTCGTCAGAAAGTGGTGGAGATCTGAAAAACAATCATGGGGTAGTTAGTTGGGGTGGTGGGTGGGTGAGTGAAATGAATAAGAAAGAAGTCTATTCTGAGAAGTGAATACAGGAAAGGTAAGGCACTCATTAGGCAGGTTAACTGTTAAACTAACTTCTCTGGAGTTGGGAAGAATCTAAGGGAAGTCAATAGGCAGAGATCTAGAGAGACTGGTGGTTAACAACAGATAGAATTAACTTAATCTCTAGGTAGAGACTTAAGAATCAACCTTGAGTCACTGGCAACTTTTCAAGGAGAAGAAAAATTCTAGTAAGAAGGAAACAAAATTATTAAGATATTTATTCTTTCATTTTATATTTGAGAAGCATTTATAGAAACTACATTATTTAATGAATGGATACAAATTATAAAAGTTATTCAACAAAATACAAGTGTTGCTGAGTATCCAAAAGATACTTGAACAAATAAAGGATATATTAAAGAAGAAATGTTAATATTGAACATGCATTGTTCTAAGCCGTTTGTTTCTCTAGTGTTAGAACTGATTTGCTGTTTGCTTGCTGTCTTCTATTTTTTTGAATATAAATTTATTTATTTTAATTGGAGGTTGATTAGCTTGCTGTCTTCTAAAACCAGATAATAAATTCCAAGTGTCCTTTTCAAATTTGATTATCATGACATTGCTGTTTGAAGTACCAATTAGAATAAAACTATCTTTTCCCATGAAACACACACACACTCTCACACCAAGCAGTCATTAAACTGAACATTACGATTTCCCAAGGAAACGACTCAGCTGTGCTTCTCTGCACAGAGGTGAGCTTATATAAAAGGGCTAGAGGCCCTAGTGACCTAGAGAAGACAATTAAATTTGACTCCCAGGAGGTGGGAAGATCATGAGACTAATATCCACCTTTTATAATTTTTAGTGTAGTGACGGATGATGCGTAAATCAGTAGAACTTGGCAAATGATATCTCAGGATAGTTAAATACATCTTTTTAGGGAATAAAAGAAAAAATGATCATTGTGTGACACAATTATTTTTGAAAGATACTAATGAGTTGAGGCAAGGCGTCTGTCGGAATCCCTGGGGATTTGATGCACCCATTCTGAGGTATCCTAATTCCACTGGAAATAAATATTTAGGAAAAGGAAAAAGATAGTAAAAGATAGGCCTGTATGGTAAGAAAGAGTTCTTTTCATTTTTTTCAGCCAAAGATGTTGTACTCAGAAACTGCAGGAAAAGCCTGATTATCCAGGGTTGCATTGTTTAAAAGATTATTATTTTTTTTTTTCTTAAAGGACAATGTGATGGTCTTTAAAAAATTCTTTTCTGGACTTTCCTACCATTCTTTACACAGTTGACAACACCACCATCCTCAGATTCTGTAACACTGTGCATTGTGTGTGTGCCGGTGCTCCTGTGTGTCTGTGTTTACAATGCCAAATCCAATGGTATCACTGCTGTGCATTTCAGAGAATTAAGTTACCCCTAAAGAGAATATTTGGGATCAACACAGAGCTGTAGTATACTATTCTCATCCCATCCCATCTCTTTTTATTCCAGTTTCTCAATTAATGAATTTGTCTCATTTATCATTTATCATTTAAGAAAAAAAAAAAACAATGAGATCTGAATTTTACCAATAGACCCTCAATCCTACCACTATCCGCATGCTGTTTGGAGCAGTTTGCTCCTTCAATTAGTCTTTCTGGATCCTAAGCCTCATCAATTCTAAATGAGTTTCATTCATACACAAAATATGACCCATCTTTAAAGCAAATCCCAGTAGCTTTAAAGCAAAAAATGTCCCTGATTCCAAGGTCCTTTCAGGGAAACTTCTTTTTTGGCCTCCAGAGGCAAACTGCAATCAACATATGCTGTTTTCTCTTATTTGTTTACATCGTCTTTTTCTCACTCTCGAATGCATTATTGCTGTCTTTGCTCCCCTGAAACTATTCTCATAATTTGTTCTTGTTGTTCAGTTGCTAAGTTGTATCCAACTATTTGTGAGCCCATGGACTGCAGCTTTACATCAGCCTTCTCTGCTGAATTTTAAAGTCATATGTATAATTGCTTACTTATCTAAATAATGTAGCATAATAATAATGGTCGGGTGGAAGAACTTAAATTTTTAAAAAACAAAGATTTTGGATTTAGACTACGCAAGCTTGAATTCCAGCTTTGCCACATCTTAGCTATGTGACATTAGAATGCTTTATTTAACTTTATTCAATCTTCTCATCTGTAAAATGGGGATAATAATAGGAGTAAGATTATTGAAAGTGTACCCGTGTTTATTAAAACTAATTAAAACTCTACCTGGCACTTAGTGAAGCACATGATAAATATTTGTAATAGCTATTCTTCTTTTGATATCTGTAGTTATTTCCAATTTGTGCATCCAAATGTATTCCTTGATTTGTTTTTTAAGATTTTTTTGACATGGGCTATTTTTAAACTCTATTGAATTTGTTACAATATTGCTTCTGTTTTATGTTTTGATTTCTTGACCCTGAGACATGTGGGATCTTAGCTCCCAAACTAAGGATCAAAAATATTATTTTGTATGGCTGTCTTTTATAATACCAGAGAAGGCAATGGCAATGCACTCCAGTACTCTTGCCTGGAAAATCCCATGGATGGAGGAGCCTGGTGGGCTGCAGTGCATGCGGTCGCTAGGAATCGGACACGACTGAGCGACTTCACTTTCACTTTTCACTTTTATGCACTGGAGAAGGAAATGGCAACCCACTCCAGTGTTCTTGCCTGGAGAATCCCAGGGACGGGGGAGGCTGGTGGGCTGCTGTCTATGGGGTCGCACAGAGTCGAACATGACTGAAGCGACTTAGCAGCAGTAGCAGCTTTTATAATACACTGTGATTATTCCAGGGCTTCAGGCAAACAAGATAACATGAAAAATGTTTGTCTTATTAGAACTTCAGCCCAGGTAACACCATGAAAAGATGTGTGGTCTGTAAACAGAAGATACTCCTGATATACAAGTCTTGGATTTCAGAAGTTCACATCTAAATCTAGCATTATTTTAATTAGATTAAGGGTATTATGCCTAGGAACCTGAAGTGTTAATGAAAGTGATTATGAATAAGAACATATGTATATTAACACTATGATAATAAATTGCTAGATTGCCATAGACAATACGGCATGCATTTAGAAACTGGAATCCAATCAAGTGGAAACATTCACAGAAGTCTTAATGCTTTGTTCTGTTCCACACTCTATTTTCCTTTAGAAAGCTCACTTATTGTATTATTTAATTGAGGAACTAAGCTGTTCATACAGAAATTTGACCACATCAATTTTTTTTTTATTAAGGTAGGATCTGCCGGGGACCGTGTTTTGCCCCACTACTTGGGTTTAAGTTTGCTTTGATTGCACACACATTTCACACATCAATTTCTGGGTCTTTGGTAGTGGTGAGCATGGAAAAACTCAGTAAAATACTAAAAAAAACTCTGCATGTACAAAGTACATTTTTCTTGTGTTTTCACACCCTTAAATCATAACTCCTCAGGAAATTAAAAGGAATAGTGTTAGAGAAGCGACACAGGAGAGTAGGAAGGGGAGAACACAGACTCCCTGAACTGAAAGTAATGCAGCGGAAGGTTTGGAGGTGCCCTGGGTGTCAGCACATCCGTTTCTAGATAGCATTTGCTCCCCTGGGCTGGCTTGGATGACAAAGCACAAGAGGTATCTGGAAGAACATGAGAAGATCATAAACACTCTCCCTGAAGTGACAATGACTTCAGGGAGAAGAAGTTAACTAAAACTTTGCTCAGAATTAAAAAAGGATTGCCCGTAGGGGACTAATGTGCACAGAGGACAAGCCTCTATGGGGGAGTGATTTTCTATTACTGAAGAGAATGTTTTCTCTGTTTTTCACTAATTTGTTATTCAAGATCCAGTATCTTGTTGATATGTGGGTTTGAGGTAAGGTTCCCAGAGTCCCGGTCACACAGCAGAATCATATTACCGCAAGAGAGATAAGGATCATTCCAAGTCTGCGTGGCAGCTTCTATAGCTCTGTTATCTTTTTAACTGTGGAAAGGTGTGCTAGACCCACACAAATACAGTCAGTGAGAAAAAAACATAATGTTAGCGAATTTGACAACTCTCAGCTTCTCTCAAGTGGAATAAACAGAATATTACAGACTTGATTAAAAATTTCCCTGCAGTTTAGTATTTTGTAAACAAAATAACCTGTATGTAGGGAAATACATGGGAGGAAAGGTAATTAAAATTTTTTTAGTCTCATTTAATTTTCTAACAAAAGAATTAAGATTTTGAGTTCTAGTTTCATAAAGATCACCTTTTGACCTAAAGCAAATGAATAAAATTCTCATTCTTTGGGGACTGTTATTTCTAAATCAGGCTTTATAAGAACTCACAGTAAAATAACTAATTATGTTTAATTTTTGACAAACACACGGTAACAGTTGCATAAACCATGGTGTCCAATACCAGGGAGACTAGCAGTCAGAGTTCATAACATAGGCTGTTTATAAACCCAAACTTTTCTTGTCTGATTCATTCGTCCATCACAATTTAGTTTTTCAGAGTGATAGACGACACAGTGTGTAAACTTGCCAGAGAGGAAGCGTTGGAGGCTGGGCATAGAAAACATAGGCTTCTCTTCGGAATCTCTTTTGTTCAGTCGCTAAGTCATGTCCAACTCTTTGTGACCCTGTGAACTGGAACACACTAGCTTTCCCTGTCCTTCACTGTATCCTGGAGTTTGCTCAAACTCATGTCCATTGAGTCAGTGATACCATCCAACCATCTCATCCTCTACCTGACCTTATAATTCAACAGAAAATACTTTGAACCATTTTAGTTAAAAAGCACATTGCCACTGCCATATAAATACAGAGATATAGGGAATTTATATGCATAAATGAATTGCTTTATCCTGCTTAATATTATTTAAAAACACATTAGATGAACTTTTAATAATAATATAAAACTTATGCAGTAAAAGACAGGAGCTCTTCCTTTGGGGCTTTAAGCAAGTATTTCGTGTCTCTGTTTTAGCACTTCTTACAATTCATTATAACCGTTTTATTATGTGTACTCTCCAACAGGTTAGTGTTACTGCGGGACAGAAACATATTCTATTTGATATTCCTGGCATCCTGTAAAGTATCTAGTATACAGCAATGTATACTGTATCTAGTATACAGTAGGTGCTCAGTTAACACCTACTATGAGTGGGTAGGGGCTTCCCTGGGTCAATGGTAAAGAACCTAACTGCCAAAGCAAGTGACATAGGTTTGATTCCTGGTCTGGGAAGATCCCCTCGAGAAAGAAATGGCAACCCACTCCAGCATTCTTGTCTGGAAAATTCCATAGACAGAGAGGGGCCTGGTGGGCTACAGTTCATGGGGTTGCAAAGAGTTGGACATGACTTAGCAACTAAGATCAAGGCTACTTAACTTTTATTTTGATTTTTTAAAACTGCTGTACCAACATTTAAATAAAAAAATATGCTTTTACATGTCATTGACTTCCCACTTTCAGAAGTAAATATATCAAAATACCAGGGGAAAGGCCATTCTCAGAGTAAGTTTTGCTTTGTGCATGTCAGAAAGGAAATAACAATCATCCAGAGAGCCTGCTTTATCAAGATTTCTATGCTAACATGTAGGACAAAGTGCTTGGATAAATTTAGATAAGTCTTTGGCAGGCATACAAACTACTGGAGGTTTGACCTGGCAATTTCTGTTTAATATTACATGCCAGCCTTGCTTGGGCTTGGTATCCTTAAGAACCCTCACTATTTTAGGTATATCACTGGAGAAAGGTCAGAATTACTGGATCTCAAGTGATACAAATAATGTTATGTGCAAAGTAATATCAAAGGTACATGACTATCATTTTACCCTTAAAAAGTAGGTAGTTTCAAAGAGTCAACAGAGGCACAAAGAGCTGACTTTCAAATATAGTCCAATTTTTTTAAATTTTGTATTCAAGACTCTTTTAGATTCCATTTCATTCTGTCTTTCTATATGCTGTTCCCCCATTACTCCTCCCTTTACTAAGACCTGATTCTCAAGTCAATTTTTTTTATCCCTGTACCTAAACTTCCAAGCACAGGGTACTTTGTTTTATCTCTTTGGTGCCTAATTCTTCAATAGTTCTACATGGTTAAGAACATTCTTCTTATTCTCTTTAAATATGTAAATCAGAAGCCACTTCTTTCCTGCTTAACTCAATATAAGTAATCTTGTTCCCTTCTGTATATACAAAATAGTTCATATGTCCCTCTCTGTCAGCATAAACATGTTTTATATTGCACTGTTACCATCCTAATTCAAAGTACATCTAACTAGGCAGTAACTCTTCGAGGCTGGTATTAAGAGTTGCTATTTTTAAATCACCCACTGCCTCTCAAAGTAAAGTGTCTTATATATGTGATTGATGTACAGAAATATTATATATACACACATATATATATTATAGGCATATTAGAAATATATGTGGAATAAATGAATGAGTAAACATTAAAAAAATCCATATAGAATGAGAAAATCTTAGGATTTAAGCTTATAACATGAAAATTAGAAGTCCAGATACAAATGTCAGATTATTGCTACATCTCAATAACAGAAATATGTAGATATTATATGATAAAAATATTCATAAAGAAAGATCAGGAGAGGATTGTTCACTAAATATCTGGAAATGAGTAAGGATGTCCAGGAAACCTTTATAGAAGAGGCAAATCTTTAGTGACTTTTAAAGCAGACAAGTATTATTTCCAATATATACAGTACTCACCACCATCAGACTATATACAAACTCCTAGAAAACTTTAAGTAGATGTTAGATTGCTGACGTTGTTACCACACAAAGGACCAATTTGATTGACAGATTAAAAATTTTAGAGTAATTTTTCCAAAGAATTTCTTGTTTCTCTTATTAATGCACTTGGTCCCTGACTTTTGCTGAGCATCAAACCTCCTCATCATATATAGTTCTCTCAAGTATCGACTCAAGTCATTTTTGAAGTTCTGTGATTAAAGACTTTTTATGTTGTACTGGGGTTTTAACAAACAATGCTGTGATAGTTTCAGGTAAACAGTGAAGGGATTCTGCCATCCATGTATCGATTCTTCCCCAAACTCCCCTCCCATCCAGGCTGGCACGTAACACTGAGCAGAGCTCCCTGTGCTGTACAGCAGGTCCTTGTTGGTTATCCATTTTAATATAGCAGTGTCTACATGTTCATCCCAAACTCCCTAATTATCCTTTCCTTCCATCCTTCCTGCCAGCAGCCATGCGCTTGTTATCTAAGTCTGTGAATCTGTTTCTCTTTTGTAAGTTCATTTGTGATAACTAGCTTTTTACTCCAATATACTCAATATTCGTGCACCTGACATTAACCCAATATTTTTAGAAAGAAAAAAAGAATCAATGCAAAATAGTTGCATAGTATTTTTGTAGCTATGCTTTATGCCAACTCACTAAAATATACTAAAATTTTTTGAAGGGAGATGAGATTATAAGATAATGAATGAACAAAGTCAACAACTTAAAATGATTTTCCAGTGAGAGAAAATGCAGTTACTTTAACCAACATCACAAAGGTTACAGAAGAAATTCCAGTTATGTCCTGAGGTTTACATATTTCCAAATGTAGAAGTAAAGATGAATGCTATTAATAAGTGATCTTTATCTTGTACCATCAGAAAGAAAATAAATGTCTTATCATAGAAACCATTTAAAAAACTCCTAACAGTTTTACACTACTTTCACAAAGCTCAACTTGATCACAATTTAAAGAAAAAGGTAATGCCTTAAGACTAGCCTACGAAAGAAAATGAAGAATGATAATTTGCTCCAATAATTTAATTCTCAGTTTTCATAAAATTACAAAATTTTACATAACTGAAAGTTGATGATTATGTGGGAAACACAGGCTAGATGAGTCAAGAGAGAATCAGCTTTTATACACTTCCTATGTATAAGTCTGTGAAAATGTACATCATTTAAGTTATTGGATGTTTTTCTCATGCTAGTCAAATACTTTAAACAATTCATTTTTTAAATGTTTGTAAATAATGGTCTTGGCTGAGTTTGAGATCCGATATACATCGCAGTATAAGAACTGAATTGACTTACTTTGTTCATTCGTGCCAGAGCAGAATCCTTTGTGAACAAACATTTATTATTTGAGAAGTTAGAAAGTCAATAATACAATTTATCACAGACTGTTAAGATGTTCTTATGGATTAAACTACCATCAAATTTTAAAACGTATTAATTGCAGTGGAAATATTTTTCTTTATGCCTTTCATCTAACAAAATCTATATTCTCTGATTAGATAAGTCATTTTCCTTGAATTATTTAGAAAAAAAAAGTAAAATATAATTTTACTCACACAGGTGAGGAGGTAGGATAAACAGCCTGAAAGGTGTTACATGGTATTTAATTGTCAGAGATCTCATTAGGGTCTCTTATGAGTGTATGACTTTGAATAGCATATAGAATTATAAGATATTCAGCCCCAGACTAAAATCTATGCAATTTTCTAAATCTTCTGTATCTATGGGTAATGAATACGTTTCCTTAAAGTCTGATTCTGAAATATTGAATAGCCAGATTCATTCTGACAAAGTAAAACAAATAAAAGGTACAACTCCCTGACCATAAAGAGACATAAAACTATTTCCCTCAATTAGATTTAGTAGAATAGCGAAGCATGAGCCCCCCAGGGGACATTGTTTGTCCCTGAATTTGCTGGCTTTTTGTGTCAAATGGATAACTAGACTCTGGTGTTTCCAGGGTGAATTGAGAGTGTCTGTAAGGTTTAACTGTGATATAGAAAAATAATTACATTAAATCATACAGGAAGAGTAATGGAGCACATTGAAACACAGTGTCACACCCTCTCTTCGCTTTTACTTCTCTGACTCATGGAAACCATGAGAATAAGAATTTATCCACCTGAAGTGACATCAGACACTGCACACTCTGAGCCACAATCCTATTGAGGGGAGGTAGGAAGAAATGTATAGAAATCATTGTCCATCTTTTCCCATCTCCATATTGTACATACTCAGATGTCTCTCCACCATCCATGAACCCAGGGCTACCCAAGTGGCCTAGTGGTAAAGAACATGCCTGGTAAAGAAAGCAGGAGACAGAAGAGATGCAGGTTTAATCCCTGAGTCAGGAAAATCCTCCGGAGCAGGGCATGGCAACCCACTCCAGTATTCTTGCCTGGGAAATCCCATGAACAGCGGAGCCTGGTGGGGTACGGTCCATGGGGTCAAAAAGAGTTGGGAAAGACTGACTGAAGCGACTTAGCATGCACACACATCAACATAATCGACAAGTATTTCTGCTACAATCAAGGGTCATGGAAAAAAAAGTCAACAAAACTCTGGGCTCTCAGACCAACTTCCCTACTTGTCGGGATACCTCTTAGACCTGTGAGAAAAGATAATTTCAATATTAGATGAGCAAACTCAAGACGTACTTACACCTTCTGAGAGACATTCTGTATGGACAGAGAAATCACTCTGAATTAAATAGGAAACTGTTGAATGACTGAACAAGAAGGATACTTTTTGTTGAGTGTGATTCATCTACTGGGCACTTTGTTGGTAGTAAAACACAGACAGTAATTCCTAGCTCTACTTGTTAGCATTAGAAGAAATGGCATATATAGACTATACGGGATCAGTAAACACAAGGCCAGGGGGAGAAGCGGAGAGTCAGGCTTGATTGGACAATGGTCCACAGCAGGCTGTGTTGTCTGGTGACTCCCTGACCCTTTGGCCTCTGGAACCTTGTCTTTACTCCTAAGCTGTTCATAATGCATTTCTGCATAAAATCTATTGCCATGTTTGGTTGTCCAAGTTTTCATTTAGCTACTAAAATTCAATAAATATTGATGACATATCTATTGCATTTCAAGTTGTGGGAACTCAGGGATGGATGAATGGCAGGCACATGGCTTCTGCCCTCCCCAGATGACAGACTCCAGGTTCATTCTGCAGACTTGTAGGCTGGGGTGGGCATGGGCACGAGTGGAGAGCAAAGAGGGAAGGGAGGTAGGGAGACAAGCTTCAGAGCACAGAATTATATTTGAGCATACAGGTGAAATCAGTATCTCTAGGTAGCTGTCGACTGAAACATCAAGTTTTAACACAATTTGTAAGCAATGTGCTCTTCTTTCTAAAAGTAGTTTCTTCACAGAGAAAGGTGGCAAGGGCTTTATTGTGTTCTTACAAAGTTATATATCACACCGAAATACACATCAACAAATGAGTAATCTCTCCTTTCCTATATATGTGTGTGTGTGTGCCTGCATGCATGCTAAGCCACTTCAGTCCTGTCCAACTCTTTGTGACGCCACAGACTGTAGGCTCCTACAAGCCCCAGACCTACTAGGCTCCTCTGTCCCTGGGATTTTCCTTGTAAGAATACTGAGTTGCCGTGCCCTCCTCATATATATATACATACTCGACTGAAACATCAAGTTTTAACACAATTTGTAAGCAATGTGCTCTTCTTTCTAAAAGTCAGTTTCTTCACAGAGAAAGGTGGCAAGGGCTTTATTGTGTTTTTACAAAGTTATATATCACACCGAAACACACATCAACAAATGAGTCATCTCTCCTTTCCTATATATGTGTGTGTGTGTGTGTGCCTGCATGCATGCTAAGCCACTTCAGTCCTGTCCAACTCTTTGCGACGCCATGGACTGTAGGCTCCTACAAGCCCCAGACCTACTAGGCTCCTCTGTCCCTAGGATTTTCCTTGTAAGAATACTGAGTTGCCGTGCCCTCCTCATATATATATACATATATATACTCTGTGAATGGTTATATATATGAGACCAAGAACTGGAAAAATAACTCCTGCAAAGTCTCTAAAGAAAAATCCGTGTTGTTCAGTTATAAAGCCCAGGAGAGGAAGGAAGAGAGAGAGATAATTCTAAGTGATTTCACTTGATCTTGACCTTGAATGCAATTGTTTCTAAAGATACGTGAACATGTAAGTGGAAACTATTTTCTAGATGGAGCAAGAGGAGAAAAGAGTAAGAGTTATGGACTAGCCTGAAGAAACATGCTGTATCAATTGAGCTGGAGAAAATATGAGGATGTCAGCTGACAAGGAAAATGCCAAGGTTGACGGGAACTGGTTAGGGGAGCATGTCACAGAATCTGAGCCTCTAATCCAGGACATAGTCACTATAGACTTGCTTTTCCCCCCTAACTTCCAAGAGAAGGAAGATGCAAGAACTCAGATTTACATGCTACATCACCATTTCATTTACTCTCAGACAAGTTGCTTCGATAAACAAGATCTTTGGACATTTTGGTCTGGATTCTTACAAAGATTTGCTATTAATTTGGATGTGATTTGGTGCAACTTAATGGATTCCATGTTCAAACGCCTCCCACAAGTTCACTTTCCCATTGAAGTGCTACCCAGTTTTACAATAACTTTAAATATACAGCCAAAATATTTTTTTTTTTTAATGTAGCTCTCTCAGTTTTATTTTTTCTGGTTCAGGTTCATCTTTCCCACGCTATGAATTAGTATTTACTGTTAGGTTTTATGAGGAGTCGTTTGATGTTTCATCCTTCTATTTTTTCTGATACACTATTTGTCTCTTCAAATAAACTGTAATCACTTTGAAGCTTGGAAGCATGTCTTAAACTCTGATTTTCACAATTCAGTTTCACAACTGATTCCTGAACAACCATGCATTCTCAGTTTTACAGTTGGTGTTAGAGCTGAGACTACACAGATAAATAAGACAAGGCTGTACTTCCCGTAATTTCCATCCATATCGATTCTCTTTTGTTTGTTATTTTGCAAATGGATTAAAGAGAAAATATTTGGTTAATTGGTAGAGCAACTATCTGATCATTCAGTAATCAATCTTCGATGGATCATAATACAATACACTCTAAAGAAGCTTCTCCAGATAAGTGATAATGATATGAATGACCGTAACCCTCAAGATATTCTCATTTTGAAGCTAATAGGAGTGTCTTCAGGGTACTTTAGGAAATTAACATAGATAAGCTTTACAGCTCCAGATTTACATCTGTACCAGCTAAGAGTATGTGACTTCTGAGCATGAGTAATTGCCTTTACATTTTGTATGAATCATTTCCTCTTTATATCTGTATTTTCTTCATATATTAAGCCATGGGGTTTTCGAGTTTCTCTTTCACTTTTCTAGATGCATATAGTTGTTGTTTTTTTGGCTATGCTGGGTCTCCGTTGCTGTGCTGACTCTTCTCTGGTTGAGGTGCTTGGCCTTCTCACGCAGAGGCTTCCCTTGCTGCCGAGCACTGGCTCTAGGGCCCCCAGCTTCAGTAATTGCGGCGCAGGGGCTCAGTGGTTGTAGCTTTCTGGTATCGTTGCTCTGCGTCATGTGGGATTCTCCTGGAGTAGGGATCAAACCTGTGTCTCTTGCACTGGCCAGCAGATTCTTCACCCCTGAGCCATCAGGGAAGCCCGTAGATGCATATAGGTTCTGATGTCATGTATACACTCATCAGAAATAGGGCAGATATAGTCTTCATAGTGCTGTGATTAATGCATTCAGATTGTTTTCCTAGTGTTTCCAGGTTAATTTTATAGACTGTTTCAGTTGCATATAGATTGGTTTCCATAATATAGTGTTGGTTGACTGTTTACAGAAGACTCACTACTGAGATAAACAGTGCTGTATGTTACAGTAAAGCTGTCTTGAAAGAATACAAAAATGATTTTGGCATACCACTAGAGAAACCATTTGTAAAACTCAAATGAAATACTATTATTAATCTTTAAATTAGCCAAGTTATCAAATCCATCATTAAAGATTATCTTAATTAGTCAATTAAGAATGAGTTGGGAGATAAAAAGAAAAAAATTCAATGTTAGCTGGAGTTGTCTTTTTGGAAAGCAATTAAATTGTGTTTCTATACTACAACTGTGTATCTACACATTCAAGGGATCAACCTATTTGTCAAGGCATAAAGGAGAGATCTGGATTGCAGCCACATAGACTGGGATTAAATCCAGACTGTTACTTTTTGTTGTATGACAACGGAAAGATTACTTAACCTCTCTGTGTCTTTTTCCTCACCTGTAATAAGGAAACTTCAGGAATATTAAGTAATGTATGTACAATACTTACAGCTGTGCCTGGCTCACAAGAAGTGCTACAAAAGGGTTTACTATTATTATCATCATTAACACCGACAGACTTTTTTTTTTTTTTGACTGCACCACATGGCATGCAGGATCTTAGCTCCCCAACCAGGGATCAAAACCCTAAAGTGGAAGCATGCAGTCTTAACCACTAGACCACAAGAGAAGTCCCCAAACAGGTTAATTAAAGTGTTTTCCTGATAGAAGTTAATCACAAAGGTTCTCAAGGAAGTTGTTAATAAAATAGATTTGTCTTGACCTCAAATGTAGAAATTCAAAACATACTTGTTGACTAGCTGATTATCAATACTGGTTTACATTATGTCTTGATTTTTATGGATGAGGCTGAGAAACATTTGTTAGTTACTCAGTTACTAGACCAGAGAAGGCAATGGCATCCCACTCCAGCACTCTTGCCTGGAAAATCCCATGGACGGAGGAGCCTGGTGCAGTCCATGGGGTCGCTAAGAGTCAGACACGACTGAGCGACTTCACTTTCACTTTTCACTTTCATGCATTGGAGAAGGAAATGGCAATCCATTCCAATGTTCTTGCCTGGAGAATCCCAGGGATGGGGGAGCCTCATGGGCTGCCATCTATGGGGTCGCACAGAGTTGGACACTACTGAAACGACTTAGCAGTAGCAGCAGCAGTTACGATTGCTCTCTGGTCTCCAAGCTTGCTGATTTTCTTTTCTCTTATACATGATGGAGATAAATTGATGGTGTTTTTGTATTGATTCCTCAAAGAAAGTATTTCATTTTGTTTATTCACACATTATATATATAAAAGAATACACAAATGGTATTAGTTGATTTGACATTGGTAGAACCTATTTTGATATTACCATGAAGGAATGAATGTAGTTAAATAAGGCCACTGTGTCTCTAAGGTTAAACCAGACCACTGAGTTAAATAAAAATTTTCTTGTACTGTAACAACTTCATTTTAATATTTTACATTTTCTTCCACAAAACACAATATTGCTGGCACTATATTAATGTTACATTGAGAGTAAATATGTCATTTGCTTAAATTTTATTTCCTCAGCCAAAGTTCCGTAGGTAAACCTAGGTATTAAGACATAATAGATTTTTCATATAAATCATAACAATGGCCCTCTGCACACAAAAGTGACCTTGACCTCTTAAGAGCACAGCTGTTAACTTTTTATTTTACTAATGTCTATGAATTACACTGAACTTCATCACTCAATCTTTCATGTCTCAGTGGCCTACACATATGAGATAAGGCATGAAATCTTCTAAGTATCATGAATGATGAGAAAACAAATTTTAGTTTCTTTGACTCTTTAATATATGTGAAGTGACACTAATGAGATTTGCTCTCATTTCACCTTACTTGTATTATCTCGTTTATAAGTGTGTGTTGAGGTGTAGATTATGAATGCATCTTTCTCTTGTGTCTTTAATTGAAAATATCTTTCCTCCATGTTTGTGCTTTTGTTTATTGAGATTCTGTGAGCACTTAGGACTTCTGCCCCTACCTCCATGACAATAATATGGATGTTCAGGTTTAATAAGATGTCTGTGGCCACTTATGTACTCAAGCAATGAGTAGAGCTGTGACCAAAACCCATTTCTATACAGCTTCATCTTATTTACTCTTAATAAAATGAGTCACTCCGCATCTTTTGTCTGATACTAAGATAGCTATATTATGCAAGTCAGAAAAAAGAGAATTTTTTTTTTCTCAAATAATGCCTATTGTAGGTAACAGAGAATGTAAATTGGGATACTTTCTGTAGGACCTTTAAATATTTTTTAAAGCAAAAATTTTACCATATTAAAATTTCAAATTAATTACTTTATCAAAATTTTAAAGTAAATATTTGTTGGTCCAGCAGTCAAATATTTAGGTAAAATGATGTTCACTGCAGCTTTGACTTTTGAAAGTAAAAATATTATAAAGCTATTCAAAAGAATGAAATAGATCTATATGGAATATATGAGAATTCATAATATTGTATGCAAAAACTATCTTTGCTGAACAGGAAGCAAAATATTGTTTTATAATTTTAACAAAAAGAATGGATATTTGTGTGTGTGTGTGTTTGTGAAAGATATATCCCAAACCTTTAACAGTGAGTATGTAGGAATAAATTGTAAATAGTAGGAGAGAGAAAGTAGGAAACTTTCAGTTTTCATCTACATACTTTACAGTGCTCAGATTTTCACAAATATGCAGCTATCAATGTTATATTTGAACATATATAAAGATGCAAGCACACAAAAAATGTTAAGTGTATTAGACAAAATGCAGCTTTCAAGATTGTAACATATCCCAGACTTCTCTCACACAAATGCACAACACCACATAATTGGGAACAAAAAATGGGCAGCTCTGACCAGTATAAGGTCATCTCTAAGCCTAAACACTACAATTGATGGAAACAAATACTACGTTTTACATACAATAAAAAAATGTTAAGTCACAGGAGTTGGTTGATAGTGCCAAAATTTCACCAGATGCAGTCAACCAAACCCAGGTTCATTTCATTCTCAGAATTTCATCTACATTTTCCTGAGATTTTAAATTGAATAACAGACTGACTGTGTGAACAAAATGCATGCATTTCTTTTATACTTTTTAAATAGCAATACAATCTGGGGAGACCCTGGTGAGGAAGCAGGGGGGCCAGCGGCAGCTGGGGAATGGGTGTTGTGAGAGATAGGGACTTAATGAGATAAGGGAATATGTATTTTTGTGAGGGGAAAAAACTTCATAACATTTTTCATAGGAAACATACACAAGAATAATGGAATAGATTATATCTTATGAAATGTGGCCCACAGTAAGTTACTGTTGCATGTCTTCCTCCCATAGAAAAGGAATGAATTGGAGACATTCACTTATAATGAAAATTGTCTGTATTTTTCTCAATTGAGAGACTTCATTGAGACTTCATAGAGTAGTTTTATTACATATTACATGGGAAGGAAAAAACACATTTTTTTGTTCCAATAACAACCTTTTATCAGACACAACAATACACCTCCAAAGCAGCTAAATCAAAAAGAAGCTGCTGAAGATTGAAATAGTCAAAGTGGAGTTTCTTTTCCAAGTGGCTTACTCTGCAGCTTTCTGCAAAGGAAGCAATGGCATATTTGGGGGGAAAACCAAAGCACCTCTTCCACCACCGATCAGAGCGCAGCTTCTGGTTTGTGTGTGAATGTGTGTGTGCTTGTTGTTTGTTGCCGACTTTCCAAACTACTCATTAAAGAAAAGGAAAAGCAAAGAGAGAAAAAGAATGTGAACTTTCTGCTTTGTAATCGTCATGCTCTGGAGGCTTTGAAAAAATAGCAGTCAGCTGATGTGTAAAGATAGAACAGACGCTGCCTATTAACTGTATTTCAGTTTTACCAAGGATCCTGGCATCTCATGTTTTATTGCAACCTGTCATCTCACCCACATTTTCAAGGTGACCTCTACATCTTCTAGGTTCTCCTTCTCAAACAATTCTCATGTTTCTTCTTTTGAGCTGTTTCAAACACTTCTGAGCAGGCCTTTTAAGAGCTTTTTTCCTTTTTTCCTTGTAAAACCTGTCTTGACGTTTTCCCCAAAGTTCCTACTCAAGCAATACCAAGTGATAACATTTCTACTAAAACCATTCCTTCCACTGATAATTCAATTTCAGTTTACATTGATTCCTCTTTAGTGACACCGACATACGATTGATTTGGGTTTTATGAATACTTTTGTTTGTAGCCAGCATCAGAATGAAGTGTTCTTTTTCCTATTACTTTTTCCTGAGAAATATTCTGTGATTTCCTCTTTGTCCAGGAATTCTTTGGGAATCTGTTTCAAATTCAAACAGCTAAGAAATTTTCAGTTATTTTTGTCATTTATTTCTGATATCTAAATGCTCTACTTTGTAGACTTTATTTAAATTTTCTTTGAGGCTAACTATGTGAGCAATTCTTGAAAATTTTCCATGGTTCTAAGAAAAGAATTTATATTTTTTCTTTGCTTGGTACATTTGAAGAAATTCTTCCTCTGTGTAATAATGTGGAAATGAGGACTTTAGCCTCTAGTTTGGCCAAGAGCAAGCCACTGTCTTTTGCAAAGTTTACCAAAAAAATGAAAGTGATTCAGATCACCAGTGTAATTCCTCCGTATTTCTTCTGCAATCAAATAGATCACAGTCACCCCCCAGGACCAGATGCAACTAATGTGTTGGAAAGCTGGAGCTTCTCTCTCAGGTCAATCGAGACTTTGTAGGTGGCCATTAAACTCTACCAGCCATCAGTCCATCCTAAAGGATATTGACTCTGAATATTCACTGGAAGGACAGATGGCTGAAGCTGAAGCTCCAATACTTTGGCCACTTGATGTGAAGGAAGAGTCAACTCATTGGAAAAGACCCTGATGCTGGGAAAGACTGAGGTCATGAGGAGAAGGATGAGATGGTTGGATGGAATCACTGACTCAATGGACATGAGTTTGAGCCAGCTCCGGGAGATAGTGAAGGACAGCAAAATCTGGCGTTCTGCAGTCCACGGGGTCTCAGAGAGTCAGACGTGCCTGAGCGACTGAATAGCAACCTTTAAGCCCTAGAGAAGGAAGTCCTCTTTGCTGCCACTGATCACCTGCTGGGGAGGCACGAGGAAAAAGACCGCAGTTTCTAAGAAGAGCCTGGAAAACCTCAGAGCTTAGTCAGGATGGTTAAAGGTCACTATCTTTTCCCGACACAAAGGAACATGTGACTGCCTTCTTCTCAAGCCAACTCAAAGAAGATTTTACACTTTCACCTCCAAAACATTCCACGTCTGGCCTCCTAAGAATGCAAACCCTGCTTACATTTTTATCTCTGTCTTATAATGCAAACTTCTTAAGGTCATGAGTTTTATCTCTGAGCATGTTATATACAAGACTGATCACAGAGCCGGTGCTATTTAGTGGTTTCATACCATCATCATCATTACCATTTTAAGTGTAGGTGCATATCAACCTGACAATTCAAATTTATAGGATAGATAAATGGAGAACATTTACTTACTTTACAAACAAGGTCTGCCCAGGGCTTATTATATCTCTCATTCCTCAAAGTTCTGTCAACACAGAGTAGGACATTCCAGGAACACACATGATTTTATAAAGTAGAAAATGCAATCCAGATCAGATAAAAAATAAATGCGAGTTTCCTTTCAAGGACATCTTCAAACAGGATATGTGTCCTGCTCCCACCTTCACAGATAATTGAGAAACTTCTCCCATCAACATCCACACTTCTGGACTATGTATAGTTTGGTCTCTTGCCCTAATCTTCACTCTTTGCTGTATATAATGGAAATTAAAACATGTTCTTCAATGCTAATGATCATCTTATAGCCATAAATTATACACTGAGTGACTTTTATAAAAAGTCAGCTTACTCAAATGATGTATTATTCTTTCAGCAAAATCCTTATTATTTGTTTTCAACTAGAGGGTTGCTCAGAGAAAGCAATGACACCCCACATCCCAGTACTCTTGCCTGGAAGATCCCATGGATGGAGGAGCCTGGTGGGCTGCAGTCCATGGGGTTGCTAAGAGTCGGACATGACTGAATGACTTCACTTTCACTTTTCACAGATTGGAGAAGGAAATGGCAACCCACTCCAGTATTCTTTCCTGGAGAATCCCAGGGTTGGGGGAGCCTGGTGGGCTGCTGTCTATGCGGTCGCACAGAGTCGGACACGACTGAAGTGACTCAGCAGCCACAGCAAAGGGTTGCTAGGCTTCCCAGGTGGTGCTAATGGTAAAGAACCACCTGCCAATGTAGGAGATGCAGGCAGGAGACTTGGGTTCTATCATTGGGCTGTAAAGATCCCCTGGGCATGGCAACCCACCCCAGTATTCTTGCCTGGAGAATCCCTATGGACAGTGGAGCCTGGTGGGCTACAGTCCATAGGGTTGCAATGAGTTGGACATGACTGAAGCAAAGGGTTGCTAGAGTCTCCTTTTTAGACCCACTGTTCTAGGAAATTCTGGGTTATTTTTGATGGGATCCAGATATATCAAAGTTTTGTGTTTTGGGTGTGTGTTGGGGGAGGATGCGTTATTTGGTTATTTACTTCTCAGTAGACACCTAGTGATCATTTTATTATGTTTCAGACACCTGACATTGCAACAAGCACAATTAAATTGCATTCCTAAAACAGAAAAAAAAACCACTAATGATAAAAGTGAGATACCATTGATTCTGAGATGAACTGTCATTTCAATGTTCAAATGTAAAAGCATTGGTGATATTCAAGTGATGAATATGGAAGTGATTGTTTTCCACTCTGCAATGCAGACTTCAGGACTAGTTTTATTAGTACCATATCTTATATAGGGATTGTCAGGTGGCGCTACCAGTAAGAAATCCGTTTCCCAAAGCAGAGGACACAGGAGACGTGGTTGGATCCCTGGATTGGGAAGATCCCCTGCAGAAGGGAATGGAAACCCAGTCCAGTATTCTTGGCTGGAGAACCCCATGGACAGAGGAGCCTGGCAGACTATAGTCCACGGAATTACAAAGAGTTGGATATGACTGAAGCGATTCAGCACACACAGGGTTGAGATGGGTAATTGCCGCTGATCAGCTGTGAGAGCTAAAAAAAGTCTTCTCTCTCTGAGACACAGTTTCCCTTTGTAAACAAGGGAAACTACCTGCCCTGACTGTATCATTCTAGTGCAACATAGGATCAAAAATAAATGACATAATAAATATGAAAGACTCTGTGAACTTCAAAATGCTGAGCGCCTGAAAGAGAAAATAAACAGCCATTCTCCTGGGGACTGTCTAGTCTCATGATGCACTTTTCCTATCCCTCTTCTTTTCTCTCCTGGCCCTGATATGCTGAGTAGCTTTGGCCACTTTGGGATCTGATGACCTTGCCTACGGGTGGTAGTGGTTGGACTAATGTGGGATTCACAGACTGACAGTCCCCCCAAGCCCAGGAACTAATTTTAAGTTAGGAACAGATGGGAATAAATGGTGAGAATACCTCAATGGAGAAGTGGAAAATGAAGGTTCTGTGTGCCAGTTCAAGACTGAGATTAAAAACGGTGTCCTTGATACACACACCCCTCTCCTGCCACACAGTTTTGAAACACACTTCACTCACATGCCAGCCTACAGCCTGAACAATAAAATCACACTGTTCGTGCACAAAGCATTTGCACATCTAAGAAACAGGCCCACTGTACATTTTCATTCATTTTATCCACATTTTTTGATAAACTCTATTTATGTAGGAAATGCCCACTCTCCTGACTGTTTCATAGAAACGATCTTTAAGTAATGGTCAATCCTATTTGTGGTACATTTACAGGAATCCGAGAATTTTCTAAACTAAAGGGGAGAATCTGCTGTTTAGCTAAGAAATCTGTTCAACTTAATACAGATTTTATACTTCCTTTCAAATTCCAGACTGAGCTCTTCTTTTTCAGGTTTTCAGAAGTCAAGAAGCACTTATTTCTAACGAAGCTGTGAATGTAGTACTATCTCTATTATTAAAGGCAAACAGCATCTTTCTTATATAATAGGAATATGAGTCATCAACTCTAAATCTGATCTGGTCCTAATTCAATTAAATCATTACATTCTTGCCTTGCACTGATTTTCTTGCCTACAGAAAACCATGCAATGAATGTGTTAAATGGCCATTTTAAAATAGTATGTGCTTTCAAAGAGGCAAAAAAAAAAAATCCCACAATTTAATGCTAAAAAGGGGAATAAATTGCTGATCTTTTTTTTTTTTTTTTCAAATGGCCAGGAGGGTTATAATGTATTAGATTTTTTTTCCAGAGGTAATCTTAGATGTGGAGTGAATGAAGTGAAGTCTCTTATCAATCCATAACATCTGCCGCAGTGTCAAGTGATGAAATGGGCGACTCCAGAGCCCAAGACAGCTGGGACGGCTTTCTTAATGCAGGAGGGTATTGTGCAAACAAACAGACACTGATACGGTCTATGGTTGTCACAATTATTCAGGCTGGTGATACATCTTCCCGTATTAGCTGCTTGAGCAGTCCTATTTCTTTTAAAAGTAAACTACTGTATAACAATCACCATCCTGGCCTGTGAGTCAGTGGGTACAAATAGAATAAATACTCTGGAAATAAAAAATAAATATAAATTAAAATTTATCACCAGAGCAATAAACTGAAAAACAGATGCAAGCTGAAACAAAATAAGACAGAACACGTAGAGCAAAAGGGAGGGGAGAGGAGAAGCGAAAATAAATAAACATTCCAAACACTACTTTAAAGAAAAACAAGACTTAATAAGAATTTTCTTTAGTTTCATCATGCTAGGATTCATGTATATTTTAAGTGAAAGGTATGAAAAACAGTTAGTGCAGCTAATTTTAATTAACTCCTGCTTCTGCTGAGGTTTGTGATCAGCATTATAGGAACAGTTATTAAAAATGATGGGCCTAAGTTTTAAGCATAAATAAAGGTTCAAAAAAATTAAGAAAAGTATTCATCCAATCATTTATTATTTACTTAAATCTATATCTAAAGAAGCTAACAGAATTCAATTATTCGTGGAAGTTTGACTTCATCCAGATAAACGTGTGAGTGGGTATGGAAATGTTCTGATTCTAATTGGAAATTTTATAGCCTGCACATGACTTCCAGTTCAAATATGATACAGCACATTCTCAAATGGATAACCTACTTTCAGATAAACAATCTGGAACCCACCTCCAGAGTTATTATATATTCAAGTTCTCTGTGCATCAGACACTAAGGACCACAGAAAGCAAGACTGCTTTCATGAGCCCTCAAAGCTCATTTAATCTCATCTAATATTTGTGCTAATGTGAAAAGTACTATCGAAGAAGTAAAGATTTTCCTAACAGGCCATTTACTTCAGCCTCTGTGTTTATTATGTGAAGCTGCGTCTTTCTGTGTTACAAATATTCCTACGGGGGAAACCAAAGTCAGCCAATTTCTGTTAAAAACAAAGCTATCTGAAGATAGATGGAGAATTAGTCCAAATTACTCAACTTTACTGAGACATATTGCTTCTTAAAAATAACAAACCCTAAATATTCATTCAGATATTTTTATTTCAAATTTTATTAAGAATGTACTGGTACAAATTTTGTAACACATTTTTTCCCTGTGTATTCATTCATAATTAAGTCAAGTCCAGCCTGGTAAATGGTAGGTATTCATCAAATGCTGATTGAATTGATGCAATTTTTTTTTTTTTTGGTTATTGATGACGCCAAAATAATCTCAACTGTCTCAGAAGTCAGGTGAAATATTACAAGAATACTTCCTCTCTGACAGTGGGACAGTCCTTTATTCATTCACTCATTCATCACTCCTTCATTCATTCAACAAATGCTTGCTGAGTGTCTCCAGTATGACTCGCTCAAGCCAACATGTTAAGGAAAAACACTGAAACAATGAACAAGACAGAAACATCTCCTGACTTCAGGAAGCTTAGAAAAGTCTCTCAGAAAAGACTGATGTTGAGTTGATGCTCATGAAGATCACAAAGGAGAAATTCAGGGAACCGTATATGTAGAAGGAAAATTCAACCTACTTATGTGGATGTTCTTTGGAACCATAGAAGGTTTCCCTAAGGAACTGACCTTTCAGGTAAGGTTCTGAGAAGCAGGAGAAGTTAGATATGCAAAGGCTGGGTTGCAAGGATGTAATTCTAGAGAGAAAGAGAGAGAGAGAGAAAGGCATAAACATGAAAGAGTAAGGCAAGTTTTTAAGCCTGAAAAAAAGCAGGTGTGATTAAGCACAGCGATATAGGAAGAGGAAGCATGTGCATTGGGGGAGGAGTGGTTACACAAAATCAAGCTCAAAAGACAGACCCATTGCACAGAGATTTAGAACTGGAATGATATTCAAAATAGACAGCAAGCACAAAAGTGTAGATATTAATCATACAGCAAAGGCTCCCTATCCTGCACTCTAACATCTAATCTTAGCCCTAAAAAACAAATCAGGGTAGCAGTAGTTACATGTATAAATATAGAGTACAGATCAAAACCTGGGTCCCTATGGCCGAGCAGCCCAACTGGGCTTATTAGTTCAGCCAAGTGAACTTAGTTCAGAACTAGCATTTCTCTGAAAAATACACATTTATATTATTCAAAACACTATATTTGTGGGTTTCTTTGATCATCACATGTTAGTTTTATCCTAACATAGTTGGTTACATGGCAACTAACAGAGACTGAATTATACCTTTTAGAGAATGACTTCAGTACAGTTCAGTAGCTCAGTCATGTCCCACTCTTTGTGATCCCATGGACTGCAGCAAGCCAGGCCTTCCTGTCCATCAGCAACTCCTGGAGCTTACTCAAACTCACATCCAGTGAGTTGGTAATGCCATCCAATCATCTCATCCTCTGTCGTCCCCTTCTCCTCCCACCTTCAATCTTTCCCAGCAGCAGGGTCTTTTCCAATGAGTCAGTTCTTCACATCAGGTGGCTGAAGTACTGTGGTTTCAACTTCAGCATCAGTCCTTCCAATGAATATTCAGGACTGATTTCCTTTAGGATGGACTGGTTGGATCTCCTTGCAGTCCAAGGGACACTTCTGAGTCTTCTCCAACACCACAGTTTGAAAGCATCAGTTCTTTGGTACTCAGCTTTCTTTATGGTCCAACTCACATCCATATATGACTACTGGAAAAACCAAAGCTTTGGCTACATGGACTTTTGTCAACAAAGTAGTCTCTGCTTTTTAATATGCTGTCTAGGTTGATCATAGCTTTTCTTCCAAGGCAACTTTAAATTTCAAGGCTGCAGTCACCATCTGAAGTTATTTTGGAGCCAAAAAAAATAAAGTCTGTCACTGTTTCCATTGTTTCCCTGTCTATTTGCCATGAAGTGATGGGACCAGATACCATGATCTTAGTTTTCTGAATGTTGAACTTTAAGCCAACTTTTTCACTCTCTCCTTTTACTTTCATCAAGAGGCTCTTTATTTCTTCACTTTCTGCCATAAGGGTGGTGTCATCTACATATCTGAGGTTATTGATATTTCTCCCATCAATCTTGATTCCAGCTTATGCTTCATCTAGTCCAGCACTTCTCATGATGTACTCTGTATATAATTTAAAAAGGCAGGGTGACAATATACAGCCTTGATGTACTTTTTTCCCTATTTGTGACTTACCTTGTCCATAAATATTTTGGAGGTGAATATCCAAATATTCATCACCTTTTAAGGGGTGAGGTCTGGTAAATAGTACCCCAAAGAACCATTCCCAGAAATGTTTATATAATTGCAATAAAGGGAGATTTTATATAAATTAGGTGCCTGTTTATTTGTTTATGTATTTTTGACAGTCAAAAAAAAAAAAGATTATTTGACCTAAGACAACCATACCTAGATAGAGGTCAGTGACCACAGTCATTTCTTCCTCCCAAGCAGCCACTTTCTGTTATGTCTACATATGAAAA
>SJYC01087805.1:0-56779 GCA_006408675.1 Madoqua kirkii
TTTCAACTTCAGCATCAGTCCTTCCAATGAATATTCAGGACTGATTTCCTTTAGGATGGACTGGTTGGATCTCCTTGCAGTCCAAG
This sequence comes from Madoqua kirkii, assembly GCA_006408675.1. Lineage (NCBI taxonomy): Eukaryota > Metazoa > Chordata > Mammalia > Artiodactyla > Bovidae > Madoqua > Madoqua kirkii. The sequence continues at coordinate 87 of SJYC01087805.1, forward strand.
GGACACTTCTGAGTCTTCTCCAACACCACAGTTTGAAAGCATCAGTTCTTTGGTACTCAGCTTTCTTTATGGTCCAACTCACATCCATATATGACTACTGGAAAAACCAAAGCTTTGGCTACATGGACTTTTGTCAACAAAGTAGTCTCTGCTTTTTAATATGCTGTCTAGGTTGATCATAGCTTTTCTTCCAAGGCAACTTTAAATTTCAAGGCTGCAGTCACCATCTGAAGTTATTTTGGAGCCAAAAAAAATAAAGTCTGTCACTGTTTCCATTGTTTCCCTGTCTATTTGCCATGAAGTGATGGGACCAGATACCATGATCTTAGTTTTCTGAATGTTGAACTTTAAGCCAACTTTTTCACTCTCTCCTTTTACTTTCATCAAGAGGCTCTTTATTTCTTCACTTTCTGCCATAAGGGTGGTGTCATCTACATATCTGAGGTTATTGATATTTCTCCCATCAATCTTGATTCCAGCTTATGCTTCATCTAGTCCAGCACTTCTCATGATGTACTCTGTATATAATTTAAAAAGGCAGGGTGACAATATACAGCCTTGATGTACTTTTTTCCCTATTTGTGACTTACCTTGTCCATAAATATTTTGGAGGTGAATATCCAAATATTCATCACCTTTTAAGGGGTGAGGTCTGGTAAATAGTACCCCAAAGAACCATTCCCAGAAATGTTTATATAATTGCAATAAAGGGAGATTTTATATAAATTAGGTGCCTGTTTATTTGTTTATGTATTTTTGACAGTCAAAAAAAAAAAAGATTATTTGACCTAAGACAACCATACCTAGATAGAGGTCAGTGACCACAGTCATTTCTTCCTCCCAAGCAGCCACTTTCTGTTATGTCTACATATGAAAAATATTTAATATGACCTATGAGAAGGACTTTTTCAGTATGCATCAACTGTGTAACAGTTGTTACCTGTTGTGGTTGGTTTGAGAAGACTTTGCAGAAATAGCTCTGTAAAGCTACCTGAACCCATAGCACTCTCCATCCTCCTTACCTTGCTTTCCTTTTGTTCCTTCCTGTAATACTTCTCTTTTTATATCATACTTTGTAACTTACTGGCTTCTCTGGTAACTCAGCTGGTAAAAAATCTGCCTGCAGTGCAGGAGACCTGGATTCAGTCCCTGGGCTGGGAAGATTCCCTGCAGAAGGAAATGGCAAACCACTCCAGTATCCTTGCCTGGAAAATACCATGGACAGAGGAGCTTGGTGGGCTGCAGTCCATGGAGTCGCAAAGAGTTGGGCACAACTGAGTGACTAACACTTTCACTTGTAAATTATTAATTTACTCTCCTGTGTATTTACTGTATCTCCACATTGGAACGAAAGCTATTCATACACAAAGGGAAGGACCTTCATTTGCGCTATTTTGTTGATGTATTCCAAACAATAGCAAAGAAAGGATTTCCTATCCTTTTGTAAGTGAAAGGAAATGACACTAAATGAGTGACAGATATGTGCCAATAATTTATATGCTTGTTAATTCTCCAAATTAAATTATAAGATAGTATTATTGTTAACATTTCTATATATCTTAACATTTCCAGCTTCACTCAGCTACATCCAAACCCCAAAATTATTCTAAATAATAGCACAATTCATTCATTGATTTGCCTATTTTTAAAATTTAGACATTCAACTGTAAATATAAGCACTTAGGGAGCAGCTGCTACTGCCGCTGCTTAGTCACTCAGTCATGTCTGACTCTGTCCAACCCAGTGGACTGTAGACTGCTAGGCTACTCTGCCCATGGAATTCTCCAGGTAAGAATAGTAGCTGCTAAGTTGCTTTAGTCGTGTCTGACTCTGTGCGACCCCATAGACAGCAGCCCACCAGGCTCTCCCGTCCATGGGATTTTCCAGGCAAGAGTATTGGAGTGAGGGGCCAAAAGCGTGGGTAGCAATTCCCTTCTCCAGGGGATCTTTCTGACCCAAGGATTGAACCTGTGTCCCCTGCATTGCAGGCAGATTCTTTATCGTTGAACCAACAGGGAAGCCCTTAGGGAGCTATCTATTTTGTTTACAATGATATCCTCCGTACTTTAAACATTATCAGCAGGGTTAAACATTCAATAAAGTACTGTTGAACGAATGAATGTGTGCTTAATGGTTGAAAATCGATTGTGTTCAAAACACTGCTGGATTCTATTCTCCAGGTGTATAATATTGAGCATGTTATATAAGGTCTCATGTCATAAAGCCTTAGACTCTAAAATGGAAAATATTGTATGCAATAATATATAAAAGAAAATTATAAATGGCTTCAGGGCAAGAGATGGAGACACTACCCATGTGAGAAATTCATAACAGCTTTCTTTGAAGATGTTTAACAAGTGAGCCAGACACTACAGAACAAATTGAATGCCAACACACCAAGTTCAGGAGTTAACAGGAAGTTTATGAATGATAAACAAGATAATATATTCAAAGATGCTGAAATGGAAATGCAAGGATAGTACATCCAGAGAACAGTCAGTTCAGTCTCTCAGTCGTGTCCGACTCTTTGTGACCCCATAAATCGCAGCACGCTGTCCATCACCATCTCCCGGAGTTCACTCAGACTCACGTCCATCGAGGCAATGATGCCATCCAGCCATCTCATCCTCTGTCATCCCCTTCTTCTTCTGCCCCCAGTCCCTCCCAGCATCAAAGTCTTTTTCAGTGAGTCAACTCTTCACATGAGGTGGCCAAAACACTGGAGCTTCAGCTTTAGCATCATCCCTTCCAAAGAAATCCCAGGGCTGATCTCCTTCAGAATGGACTGGTTGGGACTCCTTGCAGTCCAAGGGACTCTCAAGAGTCTTCTCCAACACCACAGTTCAAAAGCATCAATTCTTTGGTGCTCAGCCTTCTTCACAGTCCAACTCTCACATCCATACATGACCACAGGAAAAACCATAGCCTTGACTAGACGGACCTTAGTCAGCAAAGTAATGCCTCTGCTTTTGAATATGCTATCTAGGTTGGTCATAACTTTCCTTCCAAGGAGTAAATGTCTTTTAATTTCATGGCTACAGTCACCATCTGCAGTGATTTTGGAGCCCCAAAATATAAAGTCTGACACTGTTTCTCCATCTGTTTCCCATGGAGTGATGGGACTGGATACCATGATCTTCATTTTCTGAATGTTGAGCTTTAGGTCAACTTTTTCACTCTCCACTTTCACTCTCATCAAGAGGCTTTTTAGTTCCTCTTCACTTTCTGCCATTAGGGTAGTGTCATCTGCATATCTGAGGTTACTGATATTTCTCCCGGCAATCTTGATTCCAGCTTGTGCTTCTTCCAGCCCAGCGTTTCTCATGATGTACTCTGCATACAAGTTAAATAAGCAGGGTGACAATATACAGCCTTGATGTACTCCTTTTCCTATTTGGAACCAGTCTGTTGTTCCATGTCCAGTTCTAACTGTTGCTTCCTGACCTACATACAGGTTTCTCAAGAGGTAGGTCAGGTGGTCTGGTCTTCCCATATCTTTCAGAATTTTGCACAGTTTATTGTGATCCACACAGTCAAAGGCTTTGGCATAGTCAATAAAGCAGAAATAGATGTTTTTCTGGAACTCTCTTGCTTTTTCCATGATCCAGCAGACGTTGGCAATTTGATCTCTGGTTCCTCTGCCTTTTCTAAAAACAGCTGAACATCAGAACAGTTCTACTCTCAAAAAGTGTTAATTGTTCCCCAAACAGTGACACTGGATGTACCTGTATTATCTGTGATAAGCTATTTACATGGTTTTCATTCTGTGAATGACTATACATGAGGGACCACTGAATGTACCAGATTCTTTATCCTTCCTGATGACAATGGTATGGGGTGATGGAACTCTGTCACTTAGATATTTCTTTGTTAGTGATTAAAAAACGATAGTTCTAAAGAGTTTTCCAGGACATCCATAGATATAGTTGAGTATGACCTCAGAAAATAAAGGGCTCATTTTTTGTTGTTGTTGTTTTGTTTCTACCTTGTAACTAACTCAACCGAATATCTGAATTGGTTATGCTAGGATGGCTTAGGTTTATCATCCTCCTGAGTACCAACTCCTGACTTTGCTGCCCAGTTGTGTTTAGGATATAGGTGTTGGTAAGAGGATGAATGAAACAGATTTAAGTCACTTAGCCTTTGTTCACTTGTTCACATAGCTATCATGTCGAGTAGCTATGGTATGAGAGGCCATGTTCTAAGTGATGGCAGTGCAAAGATAAATCAAATATAGGCTCTGACCTGAGAAGTCATCATCTGTGTAGGGCAGCCTCCCAACTCCATTCGTAAGAATCTTACTGAGTTAATCATGTACAAATCATAGTGCATGGATAGTTTTCAGACTAGGAAGATCTAATATGATCCAAAAGTTTGGAGCCAATTTAGCAAGTTCTAGATCAATTTGTTACATTCTTTTTTTATATCTCTTAGAAGAGGCAGCTTTGGAAAAATCTGGAAAAAAATCTTTTGTATGTTAAAGCAAATGCTGGCAGTTGGTCTCCCTTTCCCTTCTTTCCAATTGCTTTAATCCAATATTTACATTATGGCAAGACTAATTAATATTTTTTAAAAACCATTTCTCATGGCCTAAGCATATAGGAAGTTTGTTTAATTTCATGATGCTTTAGTAAAATAATACTTCCTATACCAATATTTTATCTTTTTATATAACTGACTTATTTGTCATAAAATATGCAGCTTGCTTAAAATATCTCCTTAAGAGGACTTGATAAAGATGGAATCTGGTAATCTAAGAAATTTTAAGCAAGCTTTGTTATTTCTGAAAAGCAAACTTGGTTTTTTATACTGGCATTTATATCACCCAATTTCTATAACTTCAGGTGCATTAATAGACTTAAGAAGGTATGCCTCAAGTTCTTACAGCATAATTGAGAATCATTATTGAGTGGTTAAATCAGTTTTGTAGGTGAAAACTATTTATTTTTCAAATGAAAGATAATATATTAGAATAAAATAGCACAGAGGTGAAAAATATCAACTGCATTGCCCAGAGAAATCACAAGCTTTGTTTTATGAAACATTTTACAATGCGTCTATGTATGCTGAGTGAGGATATATATTTTCATTTTGGGAAGCAGAATAGCTGGGAAAATGCTTCATTTAGGCCCTGATAATTGAGAGTGATTGGAGGGAAGAATTATTTTGCTTCTAAATAGTTGGGATACTAGTGCTATGGGCATGGAGGTCAATCACTTGGTAAAGATCTCTTCTTGGGTCTGCAGTGATAGTGGAAACCACAAGGTAATTGGTATTCTTTGAAATGGCTCCTGTAGGTGATTTCTCCACTGACTTTTTTTTTCATACATGACAGAGTCTCCTACTATCTTTCTAAAACCAGAAATATATATTTCTTGCTTGAAACTAGGCATAAATTTGGCTTTTCTTTCCTCAAAGGAAAAAACAGACCACACTGTATTGGCATCACAGTTTATTTTGTTGCATCCGTTGTCTTGGAAGCTTTTATGGTACCATCTACGGTAGTTGCCCTTCTAACCCTTTCTTTTGGTCACCTTTATCAGCATCAACAACTGATTACTTAGGGCTTTTCACTTTCTCTGGAATTTGCCAAATTCTGGGTAAACTGCCTGTTTCAAACATCATGGTCAAAAAGGGTTACACAGCCAAACGATTCTCCCATCCATAATGTATTCTTGCTCTTTTAATTCCTTTGGATTGCAAGGTTGTTGCTGTTGTTGTTTTAACCATATTCTCACTTGTTCTGAATCCATTTGTGTCTTGACATGAACCATGTCTAGTGAAAAAGTTAGTTTGAGACAAGAAATAAAGAATATTTCTTCCTCTTTTGCTCAACCTCACCAGTTGCCCTTATATTTCATTGCTAGACATAATTATTACATCATTTAAGTCTCAATACAAGGTCCAAGTCAGTAAATCATGATAGCAAGCCACTGATAAAGTCTTTTGATTAGGCATGGACAGCTTCTGTAGATGTCAGCTTGTGTTCACTGCTGGTATCTGTTAAACAATTCAGTTCTCTAGTAACTTTGTGTACTCATTCAGTTAATTACTGCCCGTACAGTCTGGGGACTGAGTTGAGCTGATGGATGTCAGTTCCCTTTCAGGATGCTAAATAGATGACTCCACAAATTCTGAGGCTAGTAGATGATGTGAGGCTAGTAGAGTCCTCTGTAGCTACTTTCTAATTTGCACAAGGAAGTCCAGGTAGTCACATCCCTTCTACCTTGTTTTAAGAGATCCTAACCCCTTCTGCAAAAACCCATGTCTTCACCAACCCATCATGATTCCCAGTATGACTATTAGAAATTTACTCCTATTAATTGACTATTTTTCCACGTATCATTGAATAGAACACAATTAGTCCAAAAAAATGTTAACAATTTATAGTCTTATAATCTCAAGAATAATGTGTTTGTTCCACTGTTTCCTACAAGGAATGATTTTGTGAAAAACAACAAGGTTTCGATTCTCATTCTGGACCTGCTATGGCCTAGCTACAGTACAGGTGGGCTCATGTTATCCATCTGTAGGTCAAGGGATAATAAACCTGCTTGCCACATCTGCCTTCCCCATGGGGCAGCTGTACGGATTAAATCAATTAGGATAGGGGCAGCAATCAAGCAGTCTCATGCACTGGAAAAGAGCACAGTTCCTGGATGAGAACACCTGGGTTCCAATTCCACCAAGCACTAAATGCTGACTGGACAACCTCTCTTGCTCAGTTACCCCATCAGGAAAATGGAACTAGCAATAGTAACTGCCTACGGATACGTGATTGTGAGAGAGACACATGTTCTTGTGTGTGTGCCACGTAGAGCAGCGCCAGAGCACCTAGAAAAGCCCAACCAACCTTCGGGGTCTTTCTAAGGGAGAACGCTTTGGGAGCTGAAAATGTAGCAACCATATAGAAGAGCTTAAGACTGCTGAGATGCACAGTGCCCTGTGAAGAGGAAACAATCCTCTAAGGCTGATGGACCAAGTTTGAAGAAAGTGGATTGGAGGGATGAAAAGTAAATCTGGATAATGTTTTACAATGGGGAGCTCTTGGTCCCCAAAAGCAATAAGAAATAATTCAGAAAAGAGGAAGCAGATTTGAAGCCCAGTGTGCAATCAGAGAAGACTGACGGAAGGCATCCACATAACAGTTTAGAGTTGGCTCACATTCTACTCCCTGCTTTCTCCTATGCAATGGAAAATGCATCAGGACATAATGAGAAAGTTTATAAAGGTAAAGAAAGAGTTTCAACACTTTACATGTATATTTATCTTCTCATGTCACATTTTAGCTTACCTCATCCTACCAGGAGTGATTCTGATAAAATAAGTCTGAAAATGACACACACTTAAAAAAAAAAAAAACTACTGGAAATTGCACAAATAAAGGTACGCTTTTCTTCAAAGTAAACATCTTCATTCAATTATAACAATGAAATAAACCTTTTTTATAAACACGATAAATATAAAAGCATAATAAATAACTTAATCAGTTATTCCAATAATGTTGCAATTGCTCAAAATATTTTTAGAACATTTTTTCTCAAATCACATTCAGAGTCAGTTTTCAGCTACAGACATTACTATTTCATTGCATTTTTTTTCATCAGGTGGTTTACTTCTTTTAAAGGTTTCTATGTTTGTGTTAAGGCTAACAACCAAATGTCTTTTCTCTTGTGATCAATGATCTCTTTTCTTCCCAAAGAATTTATTTAACTCAATGATCAAACAACTTTCTTTCTGTACATGTCCAGATATTAAATACTTTAATTTTGGGGGGTCATATTGATTGTCACAATTACTCAACTGGTGTAGCCTGAAAGAAGTCAGGGATTATGTGTATTAATAAATGAACAGGTATTTCTAATAAAACTTTATTTACAAGAGCAGGCGGTGGGATGGAATTTTACCATCTCAAATACTGATGAGAATAATCTGCCTTTCATTCAGTGAAAATGAAAGTCACTCAGTCGTGTCTGACTTTTTGCAACCCCATGGACTGTATAATCCATGGAATTCTCTAGGCCAGATGACTGGAGTGGTTAACCTTTCCCTTTTCTAGGGGCTCTTCCCAACCCAGGGATCAAACCCAGGTCTCCCGCATGGCAGGCAGATTCTTTACAGCTGAGTCACCAAAACAAGGATTAGATAATGATGTAACATGGTACATCATTATTATACCATAGGCCTGCAAGACATTCCTCTCATCCCTTCCCAGCAGCTGTAACGCACAGGAAATCACACGAGCTTGGACCAGCAGGCTGTGCAAGTTCTGGCACCAATTAGCAATGCAATTCTCTGAGGCTCAGATCTCTCATCTGTAAAATGGGGCCAGCTTTTATTACCTTACAGGACTCTTAGGAACCTTAAATATGACAAAATATGTACATTTCTGCTCAGAGAAATGATTTTTTAAAAATAGCTGTTTCAAAATCTCTCTGAGGATTTCCATTTCAAAGTCTTGTCTGAAATCTTCATATCCCAAAAGGCAGTTAAATTACTGTTATGATTTCTTATCAATAGGAGCAGATTTTGAAATTCCCAACTGTTTTTTTTTTTTTAACTAGAAATCAAGTTCCATGAGAGAGAAATTCGTATGCCTCTTCCTCACATCTCAAGGAACTTTATAACTAAAATCCCAAGTGTCAAGATTAGCCCATCATTCTCACTTTACAGGTAAAGAACCTGAGCCTCCTAGAGATTAGATGACATGCCCAGTCACTCAGTGACTCAGGGACAGGGTCAGACAAGGACTCCACGCTCAGGACTCTCGCTTTCAAATCCTCATACTGTACCATGCAGCCACTCCAGCTTAGAGGCTGTCCCTCCAAGTGAGGCTCAGGGCAGGCTCTGCACTCTTTGGTCCTCTGGTTACACAAGTCAAAGCTGGCAAATGCAGAGTTATTTAAGTCGTTTGTGTATATTGCAAAGGAAATGGCCCTGGCCAAATGCAGAGAAGAAAGTGCAATACATGGGGAGGAGGCCCACTGCGTTTCCACCACATCAAGCGAGGCATTTAGATGGTAGACTGGTTGACATCTATTGCTTGAGATAGGGTTTCAGTGACATCACCGAATGCGTGCACAGGCATTCCACAGGAGGGCCCATGACACTCGACACAGTGTTCTTCCCCGCTGATAGAACTTAGAAAATGTCACCACACAAACCGTGTGGCCTATATGGCATTTTGAAGACACCAAACAATGGCGTGGCATTTTAAGCTGCTGAGAGCAAGCCGCCCGGTGTCTATGCTACACACATCCTAAATAACACCCCGTCTTGCTCTGCCCTTCCCTCTCCTGTTTGCTCTCAATCATCCTTTCTCCTATTACCAGTCTAGTTCTATATTTTGCCCCTTCTTCAGCTCAACTTGACTGGAGCTTCATTAACATGAAATCCTCATACTCTTTAAAGCCTTTGAATACTTTCTTTTTGTCTTGGTTCTCCTTTTCAGTATACCTTTTCATAGTAACAGACATATAGGAATCAAGATGCTCTTCAAATAATCTTCCAAACAAAGAAAAACCTTCTTGGTTGTTAGGATTAGAATCTTTAGTATTTTGTTTGAGTGTAAGAGGGTATGGATATGTACATATTGGATGCATATGATATTTTTGTCCTTGTTAGTGTATCCTAAATGCTGATTAATATTGTGCACTTACCAAAGGCCATCTCTGTAAATAAGAGGTTTTAAAAATACAATTTTTAAAATGGTCATGTGTACATTATTGAAAAAATCTCAGTTGAACTAAACTTACAGAATTCAGCATCCATGTTTGAAATGACTGATGTTAAAGTATACTTTTAAAATATACTTATTTTTACATGGATATATTTTATATACCAATTTGCTTTTTCTGCTTTCTTTCACATTGCCCCCGTCCCAACTTTGGATTAAAATATTCTGGCAATTATATCTGCAATAAAAATCAAACATAAAAACCATGGGTATTTCTAAGGAGAGCAAAGAATTTCTTTGCTTTCTCTCTCATTTATGTTTTCAAAGAGTCTACTGTATTCTAAAGACACATGTTATCTGACATGTGACTGAGGAATCATGAGAAGTGTAGACCCTATGTTAGCCATTTTCTATCACTGCATTTTTTTCGACGTGTAAAAATCTGTCTGAAAATTTCGAGTGAGGAGGTGCGCAGATGATGTTAAGTGGCTTGTGGCCTGGCCAAGCTGCCACTCCATCACAGGCTCTCATCCCAGCAGCACTGTTTCCATTAGGATGTTTCCATCAGGATCAAGTTCCTCTTCAGGGATAAGAGCTGATCATCGTGTCTCCCTGTTCTTCATAAAGGCAGCTTGAGAAAGCCCATAATCAGCAGAGTTATCAGTAGCTGATTTAGTTCCTCCTAAATGTATTGGTAAAAGACAGATCTGTGGGTCATTTTAGCCACTCATTCCTGATACTCCCTGTCTCCACAGGCCCACCCCCCACCCCACCGATGTCTCTTTCTACTAATGTACTTAGTATCCATAATATCTGGTACCAGTTTAACTTCATTCTGAGGCTTCACAACCATACTCCTGCCCTCAAATTCTAAATCGAGATTTCATCAAGTATAACAGAGTACTGAATGAAAAAGCAGAGTATTTATTAAAAATTAAAACAACCCCCACACCCCCAAAATCCCACACAACTTAAAGTATCCAAATAATGAAACAGGAATATTTGGGTTTCAATTCTCTAAGTGATATTCTCAATAATTTACTGTAATTTGATGTTATAAAAAAGTTTTAAAAGAAAGAAGGACAAAGCATAGAAATAATTAATTTTTAGGTATTTATTCATTATTATAATTTATTCTTTTTCCCCATTGCATCTTGAGCTACAATCTTAAACCTATTTGCCATCCAAATCTATAAAACACCAGCAATTTTAGTGTCAGTATCCATATTTTAATACTTGCTTGAGTCTATTGATCTCAGATAAATTATGGTTCTAATATTTGTGAGTTTGGGGAGCTTCTTTGGCTTTATTAAAATATATTAAACATTTTTGTTTTGGTGAAATAATTTATGTCAAATGTAACCTTATATGAAAATAAATTTATTGTATTTGTTATCAATTCTTGATCTAAAGTTGAAGATATATCTGTTATGCTGAATTTGGTAGCATTTTGGAATTCAATCAGAAGGACTGAAATTGGAAGATAGGAAATTTTGGAAGATAAATCTTACTAATTCAAGAAAGACCTGATCTAATACAGTAAAGAATGAGGATATATGGCAAAGGTGAGTGACAATTACAATTTGAAATTTATTTCCACTAGCACTTTGTAAAGAATCTTGTTCTACTTGACTTGGTAATGAGACAAAAGTTTTTGAAAGACCAGGCTCTGAAAATATTTGTGAACACAATAAGGAAGCGAAAGAAAAAAGAACAATCTGAAAGCCAATAGGTGCTAAAAAGGGAGGAAAAAAAGGAACATTATAACCCCTTTTCAAAGGTCTTCTAATGTACAATATTTAAATACAAACAGTAACTAGGGTTACACCAGCTGCTCTCAGGTTTGCAAAATATATCAAAGTACAGCATATTGGAATGAGTCCTGAGTTTCCATTTACTTTATCTATCCAGACACATCAATTCTTTTTACTCCAGCCTGATAAAGTGGAACTGCAGCAGACAAATGAGCTAGTGGAGCTGACATAATGTGTTTGTCACAAAGAAGCGCTGGATAAAAAAGCATGACTTTGATCCTCAATGAGGTTACTATTTTACAGTACCATGAATTTAATTTTAGCTTGATGCCTTAAGTCACCGTTCACTGTTTATTGGCCAAAGATTATTCTCATTTCATCTTCAACTGTCAAAAGGTTAATTTCTGCAATCCTTATACAAGTAAAACTCCACCCTTCAACAACAACAAAAAAGATAAAATTTACATGCAAAGAGTTGTTTTATGATCTTTTAACGTGATAAAAATTGCCCTGGGTTGATGGCAAACTAGTAGGCTGATGATAACTGCTCACAAACCCAAGGTGTAAGTTTGCAATTTTAAAGGAGACTTGATTTGTATTTAAATGACAATACTTGCCAGACATTTGCCAGAAAATTATAGACTGACTGAATATATTTTTATGAAAATTTCAGATGATAAAAGCCATTCTTTTTTTTTTTTTTCATAATGACTTGAATATTTTTGAAAGTAAAGGTTTTGGTTTGAGTTTTGAACAGCATGAAACATTTTCCTATTTCATCACTGTGTTCCTTTATCCATGTAAATTAATTCCACAATTTTCTTTAGTTCATCAGACAAATAGAAATACCACAGGTGGAATCTGGACCTGGTGAATAGGCACAGGGAAAGTACAAAATCAATCCTCTGAGCAGATAAGTAAACACTGCCTTGAACAATCATAATGGGGAGGAAGATTTTTTTCTTTGATACTTGGTACTGCAGCCTCACAGATTTTTTTTTCTTTTAATTTCTTTAGAGTTTGTAGATTATTAGCTCAACAAATAAAGAAATGAACTGCAATGAATTAAAATTGGTAAATTCCACAATTTTCTTTAGTTCATCAGCAAATAGAAATACCACAGGTGGAATCTGGACCTGGTGAATAGGCACAGGGAAAGTACAAAATCAATCCTCTGAGCAGATAAGTAAACACTGCCTTGAACAATCATAATGGGGAGGAAGATTTTTTTCTTTGATACTTGGTACTGCAGCCTCACAGATTTTTTTTTCTTTTAATTTCTTTAGAGTTTGTAGATTATTAGCTCAACAAATAAAGAAATGAACTGCAATGAATTAAAATTGGTATTGTGAACTCAAATGAATAAATTAATCCCAGTCTGGCCATAAAGCACATGTTAACATAATGAGGTACAAGTAGGAGAAAAATATTGTCCTCGCCAGCAATCTTTAACAATTAAATATATATATCTCTCCAATCAAATGTTTGGTTGAAATATACTGAAGAGATTTTACTACTGTCATATTGCAAAGCTATATTTATACTCTAAACAGGGTTAATGACTGCTTAGTAAGATAATTAAAGTAACATGCCTGCTCATGCTCTCCTAAATAATCTTTTTACAGTATATTTTTTGGATGATGGACAGCAATCTGTATAACACACATCTCCATCTCTCAGTAAAGATGACTATCTCTGTTAATGACAGAGAGCAATATTTACAACACGCCTCTCCATCTCTTTTCACCATAACTTGAGTTACAGCCACTGTCTTGGCCCTCCAAACATCTCCCTGCAGACTCTGCAAAGCCTGTCAGCTGTGTCAGTTTCCTCTTTGCTGGAAGCACCTAGGTTGACACGGGTGCAGAGGCAAATGGGGTTTTTAGGTGACAAGAGATCAGAAGGCCCAGAGGAATAACTATACTTAAAAGGGAAGTGAGGTTTACCACGTAGAGGGGCCTTCACTGCTCCTGGCCAAGAGAGCTGGGCCAAGAAGAAAAGGCCACTGTATCCCTCCTATTCTCCACCATCAGCTGGTAAGACCTGGTTAGCTGATAAGTGCTTGAAAGTTAGGAGAAGGCAATGGCACCCCACTCCAGTACTCTTGCCTGGAAAATCCTATGGACGGAGGAGCCTGGTAGGCTGCAGCCCATGGGGTTGCCAAGAGTCAGACACGACTGAGCGACTTCACTTTGACTTTTCCCTTTCATGCATTGAAGGAAATGGCAACGCACTCCAATATTCTTGCCTAGAGAATCCCAGGGATGGGGGAGCCTGGTGGGCTGCCATCTATGGGGTCACACAGAGTCAGACACGACTGAAGTGACTTAGCAGCAGCAGCAGCTTTAAAGTTAAGTCTGTCTGCCTCACCAATACAATAGAGCAGGATTCATTTTGAGTTAATTCCTGAAGCGAGATTAGATAATGAGAAGAAAAGAGAGCTCAAAGTCAATGTTAATGCTATGTCCTAAGATTTCTGGGAAGCTTAAAGCAATGCAGCAGTTGTTACCTGCTGGTGTCTAAGTTCTTTAAGGATGCATGAACCCGGTGTATCACTATTTCCCACCAGCATTACCTGTTAGCATACTGATGCTGAGGACCAAGATGACTATGGGCACATAGCCAACTGCCCCCAGTGCAAAACCCTACAGGACATCAATGATGGACACCAGTAGTAGCCACAGACAGAACAGCTTTGCCTTCTGTTAACCTGGCAGAACATTAACCAAGGACGTTCTGCGTGTCCATGGGGAAGGAGAATGAAACAATAAAGCCCGTACAAGCTGCAGCAAGTTGAGAGATGACTCGGGGCCAAGGAGGCAACAAGCGTCATGCCAGACTCATGCTCCAGGCTATTGTGCTAATGCCCAGCTTTCTATCTGGTTGAGTGAGTCTGGCCTAGTAAATGGATTGCTTCCAGCTTTTCATGCAGTTTCATCTCTGTCCCTCATTAAGCAGCGAAAACATCCTGTTGGTAAAGGCTATGGTCAGTGGAGAAAGCTTCTCCATCTCTGTCCCTCATTAAGCAGCGAAAACATCCTGTTGGTAAAGGCTATGGTCAGTGGAGAAAGCTTCTCCGGGCTGTTTTTGGGAATATAACTCATGGAAAAAATGAAACTGCTGTTCCTAAAATTGCACATGACTCTGAGATGCTAGTTACCAACTGATAGTAATACAATAGAGCCTACTGTCCTTGTGAAACTTCTGTGAAAGCAGTCACTATTGTGTTAATTTTGTCAAGTTTAGATTTGAGGCCACAGGAGAATATACGAGAGAAGGCAGTGGCACCCCACTCCAGTACTCTTGCCTGGAAAATCCTATGGACGGAGGAGCCTGGTGGGCTGCAGTCCATGGGGTCCCTAAGAGTAGGACAGGACTGAGCGACTTCACTTTCACTTTTCACTTTCATGATTGGAGAAGGAAACGGCAACCCACTCCAGTGTTCTTGCCTGGAGAATCCCAGGGATGGGGGAGCCTGGTGGGCTGCCGTCTATGGAGTCGCACAGAGTCGGACACGACTGAATTGACAGCAGCAGCAGCAGCAACAGCAGCAGGAGAATATACAACTTTCCTCAAAGTCACTCAGCTAGAAAGTGGCCAAGTAAGGACTTGCACCCAGGTCTTTTATGTCTGGTTCCTTGCTGTTTCCAGTGTATCCTATTGTGACTGCTTCTGTCAGATTTCCTAGAATTCAGCCAAGACAAACCCCTGGACATGGAGTTAGCAAGGCTGATAGCACAGAAACCGCAGAAAGAACTTGAGAACAGTACAGAAATTCTGTTCTCTTTATGTGATAGTATGGGCGAGACAAAAAAGACGAGTAACAAACTTCACACGAGAAGAGGTAGGAGGGGCTGTTTATTTCATTTATACTTTTAAATGTAGAACTATTAACACTGGTAAGAAAGTCATCTAAAAACAAGTAAATATGTGGGCATATTAAACAAGAAAACAAAATCGATGCCTTTAAAAAAATCTATACATTCATTGAAAAATATAATTAGACTCAGATGAAATCAATAGTCCTCCAAAGGATAATAGAATATAAAAACTACCTATTATAACCTTATATTCAGGGAAATGTGAAGTATGGCTTTGAACTCATTTAATGGTTTTAGGGTGAAGCCTGACACCTGGTGGCCTCCCCAAATACTACATGCTTATTTGAAAATGGAGATGTTTTTGATTGTTATGCTTGCACTACCAATTCTCCATATATGATTAGGAAACATTTCAAAAAATCTGACCCCAGTTGTTAACAAATGTAAGGATTAACATGTTGCATATTTATTTCAGGAGTCAGATTATATTGATCATTATAATCTGGGTTTAACTAGGAAGTTAACAGTAAGGTCCTTTACCAACGATATCCTCAAAGTTTAAGACAAGGGTATGCTTTATAGGTTCAGCTGTCACACAGTGAAACACTTTATCGGTTACTAAACTCCATGTTCACACGTTCTGGTCTATGGTGCAAGGTGATATGGATGATTCTAAGGAGACTTCGGCATTGTCTTTCAGGTTCCTGCAACCAGAAGGGTTGGTGCAATTGAACTCAGGTATTGCTAATAAGGCAAAGATGATGAGAAAAGCCTTGTGAGCAAAAGCATAGGCATTGCATAAAGGCCGGGGGAAGAGCCAAGTCGTATTTAAATAGAAATGCCAGGTCCTTCTGTACACCCAGGTGATATCAAATGCTGCTGCAAAGTACATTCTGGATTTAGCCAAGACATTTTCCTTGTCATTTTAGACCAATAACGATATAAAGCAAATGATTCTTCTAATTTTCCTAGAAGATACTGTGTTCAGTACAGGAATTATTTTCAACCTTTTAAATATTCTTCTGTGTTTGAAATGATACTTTTTCTATGATTCTTTCATAAAATTATATATCAGAAACATTGTATATTAAAAATCAGTAGATAAGGGTAAAAGCAATTTTTTTCAGAAAAGACTACTGTGAGATATGTATATTTACCTTTGAAATCTACGAATTATACATAGGCAATTACTGAACACAGAAATTATCACAAAACGTTTATATCTCAATGTGCTTGACAGGGTGCACGTTTGTTCTTAGTTGCTCAGTCGTGTCTGACTCTTTGAGACCAGTGGATTGTAGCCCACTGGCTCCTCAATCTATGGGATTCTTCAGGCAGGAATACTGGTGTGGGTTGCCATTTCTGACTCCAGGGGAACTTTCCAACTCAGGAATCACGAACCCTCGTCTCCTGTGCCTCCTGCATTGGCAGGTGGATTCTATACCACTGAGCAAGCTGACCCCAGGGAAAAGTAAGCAAGCATGCTTATTATAAAACAAATCGTGGCAGACAGTGACATCTTGTGGATAAAATGATCACACATTTAACAAGGTTTCCTTAAATATGCTTAAAGTACAAGCAAAGTTTATAACATAAATGTATTAGGTTAACACTGTTTTTTTGGGGGGGGGTTAACGTTGGTTATTTGGGATTGCTGTTGCTGCTGCTGCTGCTAAGTCGCTTCAGTCGTGTCCAACTTTGTGCGACCCCATAGATGGCAGCCCACCAGGCTCCCCCATCCCTGGGATTCTCTAGGCAAGAATACTGGAGTGCGTTGCCATTTCCTTCAATGCATGAAAGTGAAAAGTCAAAGTGAAGTCGCTCAGTCGTGTCTGACTCTTCGGACCCCATGGACTGCAGCCTACCAGGCTCCTCCGTCCATGGGATTTTCCAGGTAAGAGTACTGGAGTGGGGTGCCATTGCCTTCTCCTATTTGGGAGTGGAACACGTAAATACATACAAACAATGTTTTTGGAACTTAATACATATAAATAATGTTTTTGGAGCTTAAATACCAAAGCAAACTCACAAAATTTGATCTGTCTTGCAAAGAGATTATGAAATGTGATTTACATTCAAAAATCTTAATTATAGAGTCTTAGAGCTGAATGGCATTTGACACAAGTATTCCTAACCAACCATGTTACAGATGAGAAACTGAGGAAACTGAGATCCCAAGAGATTAGATAATTCCATAACAGTCGGGGCTGTGTAATGATCATTTAAGGCTAGAATAAATAGTTCAGATTCTTTTGGTCATGTGCTACAGCCTGATGAATATTACATCCTGAAGTACTCTGTAATTACAGAGTCAAAACCACACAGATAGCAGCACTTCTTCAGACATCAAAATTTCAAAGTATATGGTTACGAATATGGGTCCTTAGTCTTCTCTGATTTTGCGTCTTGAGTAGAGAGATCAAAGATTTGTGACCACTTATACTGCTAAGTCACTTCAGTCTTGTCTGACTCTGTGCAACCCCATAGACAGAAGCCCATCAGGCTCCCCCGTCCCCGGGATTCTCCAGGCAAGAATACTGGAGTGGTTTGCCATTTCCTTCTCCAATGCATGAAAGTGAAAAGTGAAAGGCAAGTTGCTCAGTCCTGTCCAACTCCTAGCGTCCCCATGGACTGCAGCCTACCAGGCTCCTCCGTCGGTGAGATTTTCCAGGCAAGAGTACTGGAGTGGGGTGCCATTGCCTTCTCTTCACCACTTTTACTACAGCTGATAAAAACTTCCATTTCTTATTCATTGGTGGTGATTAAGATGGAGATTGGAGGAGTTTAAAAGGGAAAGACTGAATTTCATGAATTTTTAGTGGAGGGGTTTTTAACTGAGGCCTCATCTAATTAGAATGCACAGAGATTACTTTTGCTGCTTGTCCATTTGTTCTCCAATAACACTCACTCCCTGGGCTTCCCAGGTGGTGCCGGGGTAAAGACTTCTCCTGCCAAAACAGGAGACGCAGTTTTGCTACCTGGGGTGGGAAGATCCCCTGGAGAAGAAAGTGGCAATCCACTCCAGTATTCTTGCCTGGAGAATTCTATGAACAGAGGAGCCTGGTGGGCTACAGGCCATGGGGAAGCAAAGAGTTGGGTGCAACTGAGCTGACTGAGTATACGCGCGTACGTGTGCACACACACACACACACACACACACACACACACAACACTCACTTCCTACCCCACCAATAAAAACAAAACAATATTCCAAAGGAACTGGTCCACTGATTATCGACTGCTCCATTAGAACACTTGGAAACATTATAAACAGACACTGACATTTCTTTGCTGGCTCACTGAGAATCAGAAAATATCCACACATTCTAACAAGTCCTTGGATGCCAAAAAGACTGCACCCTCATGTTAACAAATCTTTTTTCCCCTGAACAGCATTTCAACAAGGGAAGTTCAACAAGTGAAGTTTTATCTTGACTTGAACTTCATCAATCTAGAACATTTACTTTTACCAAGATTCTCAATGTCATCTTACTTGTCAAATTCAGTGGCTGAATCCCTTTGCAGTCTTGTTCTCAAGAGAGAACAACCCAATTCTAACAAGAAGAAATTCTTAAACTAGCAATGGCTTTTCTTGGATGACTTGTAGAATGGCCTGTAGTTTTCTACCCGAAAGATGTCCTAGGGCTGTGCCCCTATTAGGCAATCCACATTCAGAGATAGAATGGGCGCTGGGGGGAGGCAGAGCCCAGCCTATTGTGTGACAGCTCTGATGGGTGCCACTCCCCTGGGTTATGCAAGACTCTGTTGACGCTCCATCTTAGTTCACCTACCCACTTTGCCCAATCCTGCTTCTCCTCTCCTTTTCATGGTTGCTAATCCCAATATTTTGAAGATTATTTCAATTCACAGTTGAGAACAAAGAAAAAAACAGAGGAACCATTACAACCAGGCTGAAGTCTGCCCGGTACCTGTCCACCTAGGGACCTGATCCTGTATAGCCGGAGCAGCCACCCTCACCTCTGCAGGGTTAGGCTCCCCGTGTGCTCTGAATTCAGTCTGACTCCCATGCAGATGGAGTTTACATACATCATTCAAGTGATTTCGCTTCTGGTCCATCTTACTACTTACTCAGTACAGCTCTGATCTTTACACCCAATTCTAACAAGCACATTTGCTTTTCTTTCTCATCAGTCTATAGAATTCTCTAGGCAAGAATATTGGAGTGGGTAGCCATTCCCTTCTCCAGGGGATCTTTCCTACCCAGGGATGGATATGGATCTCCTGCATAGAAGGCAGATTTTTTTTTTTTAACCATCTGATTCACCAGGGAAGCCATTCTTTGACAATATTCTGACCTTACTGAACAAGGGCTATATTTAAGGCCTCTGATTTGTTCCTCTGTGACTAATCCTTGCCTGGACACATTCTGATACCCAGTTACTTTAGAACTGTTAGAATTGTTTCTTGTTGCTGTTGTTTGGGACAGAATCACAGTAGCTGAACCACACAAGCTCACCAGACACTGCAGCTATGATTCACCAGGGAAGCCATTCTTTGACAATATTCTGACCTTACTGAACAAGGGCTATATTTAAGGCCTCTGATTTGTTCCTCTGTGACTAATCCTTGCCTGGACACATTCTGATACCCAGTTACTTTAGAACTGTTAGAATTGTTTCTTGTTGCTGTTGTTTGGGACAGAATCACAGTAGCTGAACCACACAAGCTCACCAGACACTGCAGCTGCTGACTCTGCAGAGAATTTGTTGCTGTGTATCTCCAACTTTGAGTCCCCTTTGCCCTGAAGCAATGCCTGCTGGACTTCCTGGAGTTAATGATACTCCTAACTTGGAGGCTGACTGAGATCCTCCTATGAAATTTGCTTATGGGCGCTTTGTTCATCAGACCCTGCCAGACCCTGAAAATCTGGCACCAGCTCTTCCTTCACTATCACTCTTTTCTTTTCTTCCCACCATTAAAGAGAAGACGTGTTCTTCTTTTAATACACTCCAGGTGGCTACACCACACTTTGGCCCCTGACCTTCTTTTAAAGGCCTTTTTTTTTTTTTTTTCAATACATTTTGCTTTGCCCTTAAGGCTTTGCTCGTTGCTCAGATGGTGAAGATTTGCCTGCAATGCAGGAGACTGGGTTTGATCCCTAAGTCAAAAAGATCGCCTGAAAAAGGCAGTGGCTACCCACTGTAGTATTCTTGCCAGGAGAATTCCATGCACAGAGGCTGCAGTCCACGAGGTCACAATTAGACAAAACTGAGCTTTTGAACTGTGCTGTTGGAGAAGACTCTCGACAGTCCCTTGGACTGCAAGGAGATCCAATCAGTCCATTCTGAAGGAGATCAGCCCTGGGATTTCTTTGGAAGGACGGATGCTAAAGCTGAAACCCCAGTACTTTGGCCAGTCATGCAAAGAGTTGACTCATTGGAAAAGACTGATGCTAGGAGGGGTTGGGGGCAGGAGGAGAAGGGGATGACAGAGGATGAGATGGCTGGATGGCATTGTGGACTCAATGGACGTGAGTCTGAGTGAACTCCAAGAGATGGTAATGAACAGGGAGGCCTGGCATGCTGCGATTCATGGGGTCGCAAAGAGTCGGACACGACTGAGCGACTGAACTGAACTGAACCGAGCAACTCTAAGGGACATTAACATAGAGCAGCAGAGACCTCTACTGGCTATTCAGGTCAACATCCTAAAATGCTCAGTTAACATTAAATGTTGACTTTCTCTACTTCTCTGTTGGTTGGTAACGGTGGTTATTATGCTTGAGGCCACAGTGAACACAAGCCTAGATTTATGTATATCTTATGGGAGCAAAAGATTTGACTGCAGGAATGATAGTCCACAGGAAAGCAGAGGAAATTAAAGAATGGGCAGATCACAGATAAACTGACAGCTTCCAAACAACACAGGTGAATCCAGTGTGACTCCATGTGAATAATTCACAAGGGGGAGATAATTCCAGCATAAGGTGCCATCAAGTGGGAAAGTGGATTTACCCTTGACTATCACGAATGCTTATCTGATTTCCCTATTTTTAATGCAACAAAATTTGAACTATGAATAATGCTTATTATCAATGAATCTTTTGATGCATGGAAGGTCGTTATGCATAGTTAATAAAAATTTCATGAGTAAAACATTTTTCTGCTAATAAAACTACTTGAATATTCTAGTAAGCTGAGTTATTTGAGAGTTGAAATAGGTAGAAAATGTTTCTTGGATTCTTGGATAAATCTGACTTCAATAGAAACTGAAAGAGGGAGAGAGAAAGTTGTGTTTGCAAAACTCAAAGAGTGGAGAGTACTTAACACACGCTGAGTGACATCTTCAAGATTCATAGTGAATTGAAAGTTGGTTAGTTTGAAGTTGAATTTTCAAAATTTTTGTGGGAAGATTTTGCATATGATTGATTATTTCGTGTAGTACTCCATACTAAATCTTGAGTAATCTCAGTCAGCTTTCTCTTCTTAATAGCTCATTTCTGGCAAATTACTTCTTAAAAAGCTTCTTTATGGATCCTTATGGACGCCTTGAATTAGAGAACAGCTGTTCCTGAATCTTAATCTACCGCTGATATGTGTTTCTATTTAGTCTGTCTACATATAACTTACTGAAAATGTAAAGCCCTATTTCATTACTAGCTGGTTAGTGAGAAAATTAACATCTGAGCAGATATTACATGAATTAAGCCACCCCATCACTGCGCATGACCAGTGTTTACTGTATAATGGAATGTGATTCAGAATGACATGTGCTAAGAGCAAGGCTTGCTTTTCAGGGCCTGTCACTACTACCATAGCGGTTGGCATTAGCATGATTCTAAAAAGCATTTTTATCAAGGGGTAGATAGTATCCCAGCTCCATCTCTTACTTTCTGGGTGGTAGGTTAATAGTCATGCTAATTTCAGTGTACCTTAGGAATTATGTATATTAAATGACACAAGGTTGGCAGGGCATGGAAATAAGAGGAGTATTTATCCACAGCCGATAAAGTAACATTTAAAAGAGTAGATGTGAACGCTTACCATAAATCAGTTGGGTTTAATATAAGATGGGGAGGCACAAATGTCACTTTTGTTTTGGCCAAGACATAAAAATGTTTTATTTACCTGAATAATAACAATGATTTTAAAGATAACAGGGACTTCCGTAATGGCCCAGTGGCTAAGACTCGGTACTCCCAAGGCAGGGGGCCCAGATTTGATCCCTGGTCAGGGAACTAGACTCCACATGCCGCAACCAAGAGTTCCCACGCTGCAACTAAAAAAGATCCTGCGTGCCACAGCAAAGACTGAAGCTTCTGAGTGCTGCAATGAAGACCTGGCACGGCCAAATAAAAAACTAAACTAAAAAAGTACCTTTTAAAATTAAAATATAAGATCAGAGTTGTTACGTTGCATTGCTGTTTGGAGCAAAAATCTAAAGCTAGTTTTTAAATTGTTACTGACAGCAAAAGTAAAATCTGTCCAAAAAGTATGGTGAGGCCTATAAAGTAAGGGGAAACGGCTAAAAGTTACAGTACTAAATAATGATAAGTATCAAAGGAGCTATTTTGAGTGTCTATCATGCTCTTTACCCTTGTGTCTTCTTGGTGGTTCAGGCCATAAAGAATCTGCCGTCAGTGCTGGAGACCCAGTTCAATCCCTCGGTCAGGAGGATCCCCTGGGGGAGCGCATGGCAACCCAGTCTAATGTTCTTGCCTGGAGAATCCCATGGATAGAGGAACCTGGTGGGCTGCAATCCATAGGGTCACAAAGATTTGGACATGACTGAAAGACTAATAATTTCACTTTTTTTTTTTTCTTCATGAATGTGGAACAATTTAAGTGATACTACTGGTCTATTTCAAAGAGAAATGATAGCAAAAATCCCATGAGAATAGTTTTCATAAAGCAAATATATTAATAACAACACCCATTTTCATGTAACTTTATAATCTTGAAAGCAGTTCCACCAGAAATATCATACTGTAACCACGCAACAGTCTATGAGTTTTCCAAAGCAAAATTACTTCTCATACAATCAGGGAAAACATTATAACTAGGACTGGAGTTTACTAACTTCTACTCTGTCTCTTTTTGCCACACTACAATTCTTCATTCCACAGAAAAATAGTCATGTGTTGCTATCAGACAGAGGACCACGGCCCCTGCGAAACAGTGGCTCCAGTCTATCTAGGGGTGGGATTACGCAAACTGCTCCACGGGCCAATCAGCAAACACCCAGTGACTTTCTTGGTTAAATTTACTTTAGTATCAGTATCAGAGTAAGGGCTTTTCAGGTGGCATCAGTGGTAAAGAATACAACTCCCAATGCAGAAGATGATGGGTCGGGAAGATCATCTGGATAAGGAAATGCAATCCACTCTAGTATTCCTGCCTAGGAAATCCCATGCATAGAGGAGCCTGGGGGCACAGTCCATGGCGTCGCCAAGAGCTGGACGTGGCGGAGCATGCATGCACCAGAGTAAGCACGCAGCAACAGCTCTGGGGCTATAAATGGGAAAGCACAGGACAGCCAACAGCAGGCAAAACCAGGGATAATTGTTTCTATATTGACTGGAAATACACTTAACTTTGACACCTTCCTGATTGTGTCAGGATGAGGATTTGCCGCTGAACTTGGGATTGACTAGTCACCGGATGATTTTCAGCACCTCTGTTCCCATCAGTAGATTATTTCCTGTCTTGCCAATATTTATTCTGTTGCTGGAGGAATTTCTTGTAGCTAGTTGTCTCCGTTTGATGCTTATCGTGAAGGATTTGGGCCAGCCTTATACTTGCAGGGCTCAGGAGAGGAACTTTCATCTTTCTGCTCGCAGACAAGCCATCACAGGACACATCCAGGGCTGCTCATGGCACTGGTTTCTGTTCTTCACGCTGTCTCATTTTTGGCAGTTGAGATATAACCTGCAAGGGAAACTCAAAAGATTATTTGAAGTCATCAGTGTTCTCGAGTATTGAGGTATTTACTGTTTAAATATAACAGTCCTGGGAAAGAGAGTGGACTGTCACACTTTGACGTGTGTAACCTCTTCCACGCTGAATGTTAACATACTGAAGAAGATGCCACACAACCCTAATTGGTCACAAGACTTTGGAAAATTAAGACAGAATACGGTCAAGGTCTCTGATTTGTGGATCCTGGGCTACTCCAGAGCCAGGACTTAAACTGATGAATCATGAAATCAGGTGCTCTTCACCAATATATACCAAGAGAATATTAAGCTGTTATCACCATGATATAGCTGTGAGAGACTCGGGATCAAAAATATTTGGATGTTGTTTGATCTCTCTTATTTATTAAATATATGACCTCTGAGCCTCAGCTTGTTGCTGTTGTTTAATCACTAAATGTGTCCAACTCTTTGAGATCCCACTGTAGCCCACCAGGCTTCTCTGTCCATGGGATTTCCCAGGCAAGAATACTGGAGTGGGTTGCCACTTCCTCCTCTGGAACCTCAGCTTAAATATCTGTAAACTGAAGTAGAACGCCACTATCATAAATCTCAATAGTCATTCTCTGTCCATGGGATTTCCCAGGCAAGAATACTGGAGTGGGTTGCCACTTCCTCCTCTGGAACCTCAGCTTAAATATCTGTAAACTGAAGTAGAACGCCACTATCATAAATCTCAATAGTCCTACATTGCATTTATGAAGAAAAGACTAAACCACTGTGAATATTTTAAAGGTCCAGTTGCCAATAGAAAGATACAGTGAGAGAAGCAGATTTAAAAGCCATCTATATTAGTTTTCTCAGTTCTTCAAAATATAGTAAATTTTAGAGATACTGTTATATTTTAATATTCATTAACTTTAAAAAATTCAGAAGTCATACTATTTTAGGAGTTAGTTTACGGGGGAGAAAGAATCTGATACTAGTATGGGTGTCTCCTTTTCAAAGTTACCCAGTAAGAACCTAAACTTTCTGTTTTTTCAATTTCTTCATCTATAAAATAGGCATGATAGCATTTGTTTCAAATAACATCACGGGATAAAATTTAATAAATCCGTTTGTTCATACTCTGTAATGACTACTTTTTCAGTGACAGTCTTTTTACTGATAGCTTATAGAACAAATTCCATCCTAATAGTTCAAGATCATATGAAAAGAGATTTTAGGAGTTAGTTTACGGGGGAGAAAGAATCTGATACTAGTATGGGTGTCTCCTTTTCAAAGTTACCCAGTAAGAACCTAAACTTTCTGTTTTTTCAATTTCTTCATCTATAAAATAGGCATGATAGCATTTGTTTCAAATAACATCACGGGATAAAATTTAATAAATCCGTTTGTTCATACTCTGTAATGACTACTTTTTCAGTGACAGTCTTTTTACTGATAGCTTATAGAACAAATTCCATCCTAATAGTTCAAGATCATATGAAAAGAGAGATTGATTAAATACATAAATACACCAAGGATAATGACATCAGGTAACTTATTGTCCATAGTGAAGTGAAGTCGCTCAGTCGTGTCTGACTCTTTGCGACCCCATGGACTGTAGCCTACCAAGCTCCTCAATCTATGGAATTTTCCAGGCAAGAGTACTGGAGTGGGTGGCCATTTCCTTCTCCAAGGGATCTTCCTAACCCAGGGATCAAACCCAGGTCTCCCACACTGCAGGCAGACGCTTTACTGTCTGAGCCACCAGGGAAGCCATATATTGTACATAGAGGGGGTTACAGATGTAGAAAATAGGAAAGTGAAAATATATGTGGGAGTTTGGCCAAGAGCTGGAATAAAGGTATGATCTTATACTTTTTATTATATAGATAGATAGATGAAAGAAATAAATATAATGTAAACATGTACATTTATATATGTATGTGTGTGTGTGTCTATGGTATTTGTGTGATTGTGAAATATGGAAAAAATACATAAATAGTAATACACTAGTTATTTGTATGCTAGAAGGCTAATAAATACCTTTTCCAAGCTCAAATTCTGGACCACCTTTAAGGAACAAGGATGCTTAACAAGTGGAAATTAATATGTCACCTCTATTATTGACAAAGTATTTAAGAACATGGCTTATTATGTGACAACAGTGGGCTTCTGAATATGGTAACACACCAAAGAGGTGGGTTTTCCCCACCTAGTCATATACTGGACTGGTGCCCTAAGACTTGCTAGCTTCTCATTGCCAAGTAGTGCTTTCTGAGAGTAGATGCGTCCCAAAGAGAAAAGGAAAAGAGGGCAGGTTAAACATCACTACTCCTTGTCCCAAACTCACTGATCAAGTAAGTCATTCTAAGAAGAGGCCAGAACTGGTAACCTCATAGGCAAAACAGCACATTATGAACGTAGGAAGCAGAAAGGAGATGAGTAAATGCAGAGAGAAAAATCACTGAAAATAGTGCTAGAGGAAATGAAGGCAGACCACACATCACAAACTCATTATTAAAACAAGTTAGAGAAACACTATTAATGACTTCAGTTTCTAGTACAGCCCAATAGATTTTGAAATTCTGACATATAAATTGGAGAAATTTAATAGACCCTTAATGTGAAAAAAAATCAATATATGCAGAGATGGGCAACAGTTGGAGCTTGAAAGAAGAGACAATCCAATGTATTTAATAGTGTTTTAAATTCTTTCAAATATATATATATATGTACATGTGTATACATATATTATTTGCTGAAATTTGTTATAAAAATCTTGATTAAAATACATGCAATTTAAGAAACCATTCTAAAGAACATTGATAGATGCCCTAGAATTCAGCATAATAATTTCAAAAAAAATCTGGCCTGTTGACTGATTCTGCCAATACTTAAAGTAGCATCATGCACCATGTACGTAGTAGCTGTTTTCTGAATTTTAAGCTGTCTCTCTGGTAATGTAAACATTTCAACAAACTTTTCTTTGCAAACACAAAACTTGCTGGATGAAGTAAAATATATATTCAATGTGAATATATGGAATATTCCATATAAGATGGTGGGGGTGGTTTAGTCATTAAGTCGTGTCCGACTTTTGTGACTCCATGGACTGTAGCCCACCAGGCTCCTCTGTCCATGAGATTTTCCAGGCAAGAATACTGGAGTGGGTTGCCATTTCCTTCTGCAGGGGATCTTTCTGACCTAAGAAACAAACTTGGGTCTCCGGCATCACAAGCAGATTCTTTCCCAACTGAACTACAAGGGAATATATACAATAGTAAACAAGAAATAAGGTAAAAGAAATAAAGGTAAAAAGAAAACCAAATAAAACCTGCTTATCTGTTGAAAATTTCCTTTCATTTAATTTTGATGGCAATGAATAAAAGTGTATTCAAAGTTAAAAAAAAAAAACTCTTGGGTCAATTTTTCCCCCTAATATTCTTTCTGCTGCTCTTGGCAGAGTCTCCCATATGTAACCAAGAGCATATTCTTGATTGAAAATGTCTCAGGCTTCTTTCTGAGTCAGAACTAAAAGAATTTGCATGTGAATCGTTTGGAGGTACTAATGCAATCCTGCAGAAGACCTTTTTATAACTATATCTTTCCTTGACTTTTATGGAATAAAGAAAGTTATAAAAATCATATTCCAGTGAAATCAATGAATTATTTTTCAAGCAGCCATTTACCACTGAAAAGATCTTCTTTCTTAGTCGAACCTAATAATCATTCTTTTTCATCTCCTTTCTTACTTTCTCTATGAGCCTATGCATTTCGATTGTCAGGCATGGCTGAGGTTAGGAGAGATAGAAAGAAACTACCAGGAATAAATCTTGGTTCCTTCAAATGCTTGCAATTTTCTTTGTCAAAATCTAAAGTGTGCCTTATCAAAAGAAAGAGGTTTTGGATTTTCTCTTCACATTTATATAAATCGTTCACAATAATTCTTTGCTGAGAATAAACACTCCCTATTGTGGGTCATGGGTGCATCTATATGTGTAACGTGTGTCATTTACTTCAAATTCAATGCATATATTTTATTCTTTAGAGAGTCTATATTAGTACTTTCTCTTAAAAAATATTGTTCTTGGATGTTTAAATTTAAGTAAAATTTTGCCCCTTTGGAAATGCACACTTATTGTTCCCCAAGTTATATGCTGAGATTTAGAAAGCTAATAGCTGCTGCTCCTTAATTTATTAATTAAATGCCTAAGTATTTTGTGATCAGTGTCTCTTGGCAATTCAAGAGTGTGTAAAATCCTCCACCCCCCAAATTTTTGCAGATATGGCTTCTTCACATAAATGCACTGTGGATATTTTATCGAATATACCATTTTGACTATTTTAACTTTCTATTTCACCACCGATAAGAATAAACTAAATGATAAACTAAACCTGGAACTGAGGCAGAGCCTTCTCTTGTTTTGTACCCCCTTCAAACCTATCAGCCTCTGAGTTACTCAGAAAAAGAATCAATATAAACAATATTTGATGTGTGATATGTTCTGTCTCCAAACTATGCAGAGATTCACAAAGTGCTATGTATTTTTCTTAGTGGCAGGGGATGTGAGTAGCTATTATTTAAATGTCCATTATCTTAGAAGTGATATCCTGACCAAAACCAAACCACTGGATGCTTAAACGTTTCATTAACTGACTAGAGTTTGAATTTCTGTGATGTTTACCTACTACTTTCTGGTATATACATGCTATGTTAGGTCCTCTAGGGTACTCATCAATTTCTGCTCATCAAGTCCAATATGATGTTATGGGCAGAATGGATCAATGTAATACTCCTTAAAATGTTAAGATGCTCAAAGTCCTCAAGACTATTGATACATTATGACAGAGTGTGCAAGAGTTAACACAGCTACGAGGGAAGAGAGTTAATTCACATTGCTTGTAAAGTTAGTTTTGTTCTTTTCTGCAGGTATGAATAAATAATTCATTCACCAGATCAATGGCATATGACACAACACAGGCTGTATGGATCGGCATTAGTAATGAGCCACAATGAGAGCAATTGCTTGTACTGGCTTCAGTAGCTCACCATCCGTTGCCACTGACATTGTCCACAGGGTCTAAACAGGTATATTAAATGGGAAATTATGAGCATCACCACCCCGACTTCTGTAAATTCCTTCTGGTAGTGCTGATATCCCTGGTGCATATAACTAAATCTTCTGAGTTATAATATTGCTTCTATTTTGGATGGGGTGAGTGGAAGGCTTTTTCATGGGATTTTACTTGACCCTATTAAAATTATGGTTCTTAGTCCATTGCCTACAGAATCATAATATGAGTTCTTCCAGATGCTGCTTGTCTGTCCCAATTAAATGTTTGAGTCAGGAGGAAATAACCATACGTAGGTTAGGTCTATGGATGTAGTGGACTCACTGTCAGACAGATTTTGGCCAAGTTCTATTTATCATCTCCCTAAGCTAATCTTAGAAAATCATGGAAGATATTTTTGGTGACTGTTTTTCAGTTCATCTCAGATCATATGTTTAATATACCTCAAAAGTTGGAGTATTTTCATTTTCCCATGGCATGGTTATTTTGCAAATGGCTCAGACACTATTTGTGAAAGATCAAAAGGGTATTTAACAATGATACTGTTGTGACCTTCATAATGGTACCTGGCTTACTCTTTAATCAGTGAGCTATATAAATCTGTGAATAAATTAGATATGGGTATTGGTTGAAAAATGCCAACTTTCCATCGCAACAGCTGATAGAAGCCTTTTTCTCACCAAGTCTTGAGTTCTAAAATTGTACACATTAAGAGGTTCTGTAGTCTATTGTCCATTTATTTCATGCCTAACACCATCTTGATGTATCTAGCGTTCACCATAGGTCATCATCAAGTCTTCCCAGATGGCACAGTCGGTAAAGAATTTGCCTGCCAATGCAGGAGACACAAGCACTGCAAATCCAATCCCTTGGTCAGGAAGAGCCCCTGGAGGAAGAAATGGCAACCCACTCCAGTTTTCTTGCCTGGAAAATTCCATGGACAGAGGAGTCTGGTTGGCTATAGTCCCATGATCCTAGAATCAGATTCAGTTGAGCAACTGAGCACTCACAGATCTTTATAGATCAAGATTCCCTGGTTACAAATCATGTCTTTCTGATCATAATGATACCTATGCCTGCTTTGCCTCTGATAGTCGATTGTTGTCTTATCCCTGCCATGCTAGCATCTTATCATCTGCATTTAGATGAAGAAGCCAAGCTCTATGCAACATTTCAACTGTCAACTCTAACACTTGAAGATGGTGAAAAGAATGTAGTCTAGGTCCTCCAAGGGAACATAATCACATGGTGTGTTTAAGGTCTAAGGTGAAATCATTCTAACATGTCTGCTTTCCTGAAGTCTTTAATCCCTTCCCATGAAATACTATGCTAAGAAAGTTCTTAGTATAAGGAAGTTCAAGGCATCTTCACTTTATTTATCTTAGGTCTTCACCATGTTCAAGATTTAGGAAACCATAATTAACTAGTCCAATTTGAATTGTCTCAGCAAGTTCTGGTAAAAATCCTAAATCTAAATCTGGAAACATCTGTGAACATACCATTTTAATAAATTCTTGCTTATTTAGGATGATAGAACTGTACATTTGATATTATGTTATGAAAATGGCACTTTACCTCTGTGGTCCTCCTTCCCCAATCCTACAATGCTAGTTTAATCATGAGAAAAACAGCAGGCACATTTGGGTTGGAGGGGCAGTCTCTACAACATATGACCAATACCCCTCAAATATCAAAGTCATCAAAATAAAAAAATCTAAGAAACTGTCACAGTCAATAGAAACCTTAAAAAAAATATGAGGACCAGTTAAAAATACTGTTTAGTATCAACCTTCATGGATAACTCAGAAGCTGGAAGAAATGAAGAAACTCAACTGAAAGAAAATACCATGAGTGACATAAGTTTTGAGAGCACTGTTTCGGTTTACGTTTAAGCCTTTGTGATGGGCTGGGGATGGGGGAAAAGTTGAGAAATGGCAGTATGGGAGTCACAAGTTCCCTGATCTTGTGAAAAGGCCAGTCCTCTAGGGACTAGATGAAGCACGTAATCAGAACAGCACCATGGTTCTGTGAGAAGATATCAAAACCAGTTTCCTGACCAGAACCCAGGACATACAGAGAAAAGCTGAGCATCAGACTGCAAGTCAGGGGCACAGTTCTAAAAGTAGACTCTTGGAAACTTGGGCTTATTGTGGGAGGCATGGCAAAAAAGTAAGAATAGAAAAAAATCAGGAGAGAGTATGTGTGTGTGTGTGTGTGTGTGTGTGTGTGTGTGTGTATACATGCACACGTGTGTGTGCATGTAAGGGCGAGTAGAATATGTGTTTCTGAAAATTATAATAAAGCCCAAGACAGAAAATTAGTATGACAAATGAGCTATCTTAGATCTAAAATAATACAGTCTTATGTTTTTCATTAAAAAGAGACTTTTCCCATTAAGAACAGAGCTTTACATTAAAGAGATATTTTTCTTTCCATAATAATTGACTTATTGTTTTACATGCTGCATGCTCACACAGCATTCAGTTTAATAATTTTTTTCCACTGAGGAAGGATACAATTTCTTCTTCTTGAGTATAATCAAGAGAATGAGGACAGTATTTCTGGAAAGTCTGAATTCACCACCTTCTTGCTTCATTCCGACATAGACATCTGACAAGTCAGAGAAATCCTGTCATTAGGAACAAAAGAGGAAGCTTGATGTGTTATGTGATGGCAACATTATGTGCTTATCAAACAGCATGTCACAAAAATAATGATCTGATAGTTCCCTAAGATCATGAAATTCCTTATTTCCCATGAATGTCCTTATTTCTCTGCATTTCTTGCAAACAGAGAAAATGAATGACTTTTTTCTCCCCAGCAAGTGTGTTTGTGACTGATCACACAGTTCAGGAACCCACAGTGTAAAAGCAATCAGTTACTTAGAAGATTTCGTAAATTAAGCCTTTTGTGCCTTAGAGCCTATACGACCTAGGTCCCTTACAGAGCAAGTTAAAATACAAAGAAAACTAACACCGGCTTTTGCAAGTGAGGCTTCACTGAACATTCTATTTTCTTCTGTGAACTACACACATCTGGGAGGGTGGACCCGAGACAGCAGGTCTTCACAAAGAATGGCAGGATCTCTTTTATTTTATTATCTTGGCCCCGGTTCCAAGTGCATGGTTTCAAATAATAGAAGCAAATAGCCCCCTTCCCTGAGTACAGTGAATAAAATTACCTAATAATCAATGAGCACAGTTCTCAGAGGGGTAGCTGTTTATGTTTACAGAATTATCATGATAGTCCTGATATGATACTTTTAAAGCAAGAGGTGCATTTATTATCTTGACCCTTTGATAATTTTTTAAAGGCTAGGGATACTGGTCTCTCACTAAGTAATCTCCTTTTGTTCCCTTTCAGTATTCTTGTATCGTTGCGTAAATGTTTTATGATACAAAAAGAATATATTTACTCAATCTGAGAATGTCTTTTCCTTAATGTAGGAAATCTAACCCTTCACAAATATTTTGAATAATCTTATGTCTGTACTTGAGTGCTTGCTAAGTTTCTTCAATCACGTCTGACTCTTGCCAACCCCTGGACTGTAGCCTGCCAGGCTCCTCTATCCATGGGATTCTCCAGGCAAGAATATTAGAGTGGGTTGCTCTGCCCTACTCCAAGGGATCCTCCCAGTCCAGGGATCGAACGTGTGTCTTTTGTCTCCTGCATTGGCAAGTGGATTCTTTACTGCTAGTGCCACCTGGGAAGCTCATGTTTGTACTCATTCCTTGTCAATTAATTTTTTTTACTTAACATAATTTATAAACCTTCAACTATGAAACAGAATATTAATAGAAAATGTCCTTAGTTGCTTAGTCATGTTTGACTCTTTGTGACCCCATGGATTGCAGTTCACCAGGCTCCTCGGTCCGTGGGATTTTCCAGGAAAGAATACTAGAGTGAGTTGCCATTTCCTTCTCCATAATAGCAAATAGTTCACAGCAATATTATGAGTATTAAATGAATAGACATAAATAAAGAACATAAACAACAGCAAAGAACATATATCTGTCAGATAAAAAAGAAATTTCTCCCCTCACTCTCCTTTAGTGTTTGGGTGTATTAATATCAAATCTTATTTTTATTGTAATAATGGTCACAATTATAGCTTAACCAAACATATTTTAACATTTTTTCAAGCACCATAATGAAATAATGAGTGTATACAAACTTACTTATTTGAACAAGCCAGGATATTTGAATATCACTTGCTTCAACTTTCATTAACTGTTGTTTAAATACATGAATTTCTAGTGGCAGGCTAATTTTTGAATCATAAGGCAATTCTTTCTGAATGCTATCAGTAATTTTCACTTTTACATTACAAATACATTTTAAGATTTAATGATTAACTTCACTATGTATTGACTCTCATGTTTCTTAAACACTAATTCTTCCCCTTTCTTACATTTTATTTTACTTCTGTGGCTCTTTGATACTTTTATTTCCCTAAGATAGCTTTTTTGGTGTCATTTTAAGATCTTTACATGTTCTGTGATATCTTTGTCCTCATGTTTCCTTGATGATTTGGAGAGAGAAAATTTCTAACTTCAAATAATTTTTCCTTCAATTAAAAAAAATTGAATACCATTTTGTCAGCTTGATTCTCAATGAGAAATTTTCTGCTGCCTGTTCTGATTCTTTCCCCTGTTCTGAGTTCATAAGCTACAGTAATATATGCTAAGGCCAGTGCCTTTTCACTTACTTCTTCATTGCTGCTACAAAGGCCACTTTAATCTCAAGACTTTTCTGTTTTACAGTTTGTAGAAATTCTTTTTCAATGAATTATTGATTTGGTCAGAATTATTACCTCTCTCCCCATAATTCCATGCCCCCCATACAATCTTTCATTATTCTTTTCTTGGCAGTTTTGCTACACAGATGTTAAAACTGCTCTACCTTTTCTCCACAACTCTTTTCACTCATTAGTTGCTTCTCTCTCTCTCTCTCTCTCTTTTTTTCCTATGTTCTGGGAATTTCGTTGATGCTACCTTCAGTTCAGTACAGTCTCTCAGTTGTGTTTGACTCTTTTCACCCCATGGACTGTAGCACGCCAGGCCTCCCTGTCTATCATCAACTCCCAGAGCTTACTCAGACTCATGTCTGAGTTGGTGATGCCATCCAACCATCTCATCCTCTGTCATCCCCTTCTCCTCCTGCCTTCAATCTTTCCCAGCATCAGGGTCTTTTCCAGTGAGTCAGCTCTTCCCATCAGGTGGCCAAAGTATTGGAGTTTCAGCTTCAGCACTGGTCCTTCTAATGAATATTCAGGACTGATTTCCTATAGGATTGACAGGTTGGATCTCCTTGCAGTCTGAGAGATGCTCAAGAGTCTTCCCTAAGACCACAATTCAAAAGCACCCAACTTTCTTTATAGTCCAGCTCTCCAACTCTCACCTCTATACATGACTACTGGAAAAACCATAGCTTTGACTAGATAGAACTTAGTCGGCAAAGTAATATCTCTGCTTTTGAGTATGCTATCTAGGTTGGTCACAGCTTTCCTCCAAGGAGTAAGCGTCTTTTAATGTCATGGCCGCAGTCACCATCTGCAGTGATTTTGGAGCTCAAGAAAATAAAGTCTGTCATTGTTTCCATTGTTTCCCCATCTATTTGCCATAAAGTGATGGGACCAGATGCCATGATCTTAGTTTTTTTAATATTGAGCTTTAAGCCAGTTTCTCCACTCTCCTCTTTCACTTTCATCAAGAGGCCCTTCAGATCCTCTTCACTTTATGCCGTAAGGGATGCTACCTTGCAGAATGCTAATTTCGTCTTCTTCCTTCTTTAGCTGTGCCCTTCGACAGAGAGCTGACTGCTTCCTCTGCAGCTCTTGGGCTGAGTATCTTGACTGTTTCTCCTTGATGGTGTTTTCGTGAGAGGCAAAAATTGAACTTGGGAAGTATATAATTGCCAGTATAAAGAAACTTCACATTTATTGTGGAGATTTTTAGTGTATTTCATTAATAGCAAGGGTTGTCTTCGCTTTTCCCCCTCTCTTTACTGTTTCAGAGTTTTAGAATTTTCTCATTGGTTATCTCTTTTTATCTCCCATGCCCAGCCCTACTTTCCAGGGCTTCACCCTCCTACAGGTCTCCTATTCTGCTCAGAGTTAATTTTCATTGCTTTTGTCTGAGGACTAACTCTATAGCCCAGGCTAATAGGCCTTTCATTAATTACCCCATAACTACCCAATGACCAGTCTGATTCCTGGTACTTCCTTTCACTACAGCAGCCCTTTTCTCTGTGTGAGTCTGTTGTTTATACTCCTCTTGTTTCTCACTCAGGTCTGTCTCATCTGCTTTCTGTTGCCCATCTTAGGATGTGTGAATAGATCTTATTATTTTTGTTCTTCTTACATTTCCATTATTGACTTACATGTTTTATTATATATATGTATATTTTAATGAGACTCTTAAAAGGGGAAGTAGACAGTTATACTTAGTGTACTATGTTGAAGAGAAAGTTTGCCAGAATCTGACCAAGCAGGTTAGTTGAACCAACTCTCAATGACAACCTCCTTCTCCTCTGTCATTTTCCATTAGTGAAGTTACATGATCTAGAAATGAGAGAATTGTGTCTCCTGTGCAGTGGCTCTGTGACTTAGTTCTGGACAGTGAGATGTAAACAGAAATCTTGGGTGGGGAGGGCTGGCTGAAAGCCCCTTACATTTTCTGTCCCCTTCCTCCATTACATTTTCTTTCTTTCTCCTATCATCTGGTGATCATTACAGGGAAAAGCATGGGAGGCTTCCCTGGTGGTCCAATGGTTAAGAATCCACCTGCCAATGCAAGATATATAGTTTTGATCCCGGCTCCAAGAACTAAGATCCCACATG
The DNA here is from genome assembly GCA_006408675.1 of Madoqua kirkii. NCBI lineage: Eukaryota > Metazoa > Chordata > Mammalia > Artiodactyla > Bovidae > Madoqua > Madoqua kirkii. Next base: position 36,115 of record SJYC01087805.1, read on the forward strand.
CCTTGGGGCAACCAAGCCCAGGTGCCGCAATTACTGAGTTGGTACTCAAGAGCTCGTGCTCCACAATTACAGAAACCACTACAGTGAGAAGGCTGCACACTGGAGCTAGGTGATAGCCCCTGCTCGCCACAACTAGAGTAAGCCCAATCAGAGCAATGAAGATCCAGCACAGCCAAAAATAAATTCAAGGAAAAAGAAGGAAGGACAAGCAGCAGAGGATGTAATCCAACATTCTAAGGATGCTGGAACATAAAGATCTTGGTCTCTGATGGTACAGAAACTCATGTACGTGGCTCAACAAACATGAACTCTGTTTTGCTCAGGTTTTTATTTAGCAGGAGGCAGCAATTGTATATTTTGTTTTAAAGCTACTTGTCATCAGAAGAGCTGTGTGCAGGCTTCACCTTCAAATCTCACTCATTAATGTGCCAAGATACACAAGCCACTGTTTTGTTTACTTGTATTTGAAGGAACTGTTTGATTGTAAGCCATGGAAATCCAGCTTGTTGAACATTAAGGTAACAATGTATTGGCCCAGGTACCTAATATACAGCACTTCTATTAAGAGGGCAGAGGAGAGCTCCAAGATCCTAAAACTGGACTTTGTGACTGCTTGTCCTCTGTATCTCTTTGCTCAGATACTCTCTGCAGGGAGATTTTATTCTGACTTTAGCTTACTGTATGAAAGGACACATGTTCTTGGACTGCTCTGTACTGACATACATGTACAGCTCATGATCAAAGAGAAAAAGCACCTTCTTTTAATTATCCACGTTTGAAAGTCTCCAAGGAGCTTGCCCGCAAGGTCGGTTTGGGTCATAAGCCTTGCCCAGGAGCTACTGTTCTTGTTTGTTACACAAGGCAAGCAGGTCAAGACATTTGGGGTCATAGACTGACCCTCATGACCAGAAGGGCAGCATTCTGTGTTCACTATACTCACTGCGGGGTGGGGGTGGTGCTGGGGAGGTGAGATGGACGGACTCTGTGGAGTCAACACAATGCACAGAAGGCTACGTTGTATATTATTATTATTTTTCACCATAGGTATGATGATAGCATGAATCTCATCACACTTCTGTGAAAGCTGAGTGTGGTTAACAACGGTATGGGTTTTGAAATTTATAATGCAGCACGATGCATGAGACTGTTATTCTAATATGATTGAAAGTGAAAAGTGGAAGTGTTAATTGCTCAGTCATGTCTGACTCTTTGCAACCAGATGGACTGTAGCCCATCAGGCTCCTCTGTCCATGGAATTCTCCAGGCAGAAATATTGGAGCAGGTAGCCATTTCCTTCTTCAGAGGTTCCAGACCCAGGGATCCTACCTGTATTTAAAATATAGCAATTTCCTTTTGTTACCACAAGATGATGGTAAAGTATAATTAGCTTATAAGGAGGCTGCACTTATACAGTTATTAAAAATAAGCCTAAAACTCAGTCAGTACTTTTTTAGTGGCCTGAAGGAGCCAAAACGCAAAATGTAAAACAATTTAAATACAGGTTTACTTGTCCCTAGGGAAATGACATAATGTTTTCAGCTTTATTTTCTCAAATTCATTCATTCACTCTTTCAAAAGCATTTTGCTAGTGTCCAGATTTTTCAAGTTTACTTAAAAAACTATCATCCTTGACTTACAATCTACATAGTATGAAGTTCACCCATTTAAAGTGTACAGTTCCATTGTCTTTAGTGTAGTTGGAGTTGTGCAATCAGCATCGCTAATATAATTTTATAATATTTTTCTCACCCTTCCACAGAATTCACCACCAATTAGCAGTCACATCTCACTGTTTACTGATACTCCTCCCCTGACCCGCCAGCCCTGGGCAAATAATTGACTTTGTTCTCTATAGACTTCCCTGTTCTAGACCTGTGCCTGGTTTTTACTGACCGAATGATGTCATTGATGTGCACTGTTTTCACTTGCTCATCACTCACTCACTCACTCTGTGCACCTGTAATGTGTGTTATTGTGCGAGTTCTTTTCCGAAACATTAGGGTGTGTGCCTCACTGGAAGCTCAGGATGGGTTCCTATGAGTTGTAAGGAGAGGAAACCAAAGAGCCGGATTTGGATTCTCATTGGCTGTGTGTTCCAGATAGGCAGATTCAACTCATGCCTCAAATAACAACATTGATAGTGATCAACATTTAGGGAAAGTATACTGTGTACTTGGCAGTGTTCTAAGTGAATAAGAGAAGTTGCTCAGTCATGTCCGACTCTTTGTGAACCCATGGACTGTAGCCTACCAGGCTCCTCTGCAGTGTTCTAAGAACTTTGCAAATATTAATATATTTTAACATGAAACCAGATTTTAATAAAATTAAAATATTAATCGAAGAATGCTTCCTGGAGTAAGGTAAAGAATGTGAATTACTGTTAAAAGCCCTAATAAACTATGGTACATTATAACATTACTCTAAATAAGTTATGCATGTTCATACCATAACTTTCAGTTCAGTTCAGTCACTTAGTCGTGTCTGACTCTTTGCAACCCCATGAATCGCAGCACGCCAGGCCTCCCTGTCCATCACCATCTCTCAGAATTACTCAGACTCACATCCATCAAGTTGGTGATGCCATGCAGACATCTCATCCTCTGTTGTCCCCTTTTCCTCCAGCCCCCAATCCCTCCCAGCATCAGAGTCTTTTCCAATGAGTCAACTCTTCACATGTGGTGGTCAAAGTACTGGAGTTTCAGCTTTAGCATCATTCCTTCCAAAGAACACCCAGGATGGATCTCCTTTAGAATGGACTGGCTGGATCTCCTTGCAGTACAAGGGACTCTCAAGAGTCTTCTCCAACACCACAATTCAAAAGAATCAGTTCTTTGGTACTCCGTCTTCTTCACAGTCCAACTCTCATATCCATACATGACCATAGGAAAAACCTTGACTAGATGGACCTTTGTTGGCAAAATAATGTCTCTGCTTTTGAATATGCTATCTAGGTTGGTCATAACTTTCCTTCCAAGGAGTAAGTGACTTTTAATTTCATGGCTGCAGTCACCATCTGCAGTGATTTTGGAGCCCCCCAAAATAAAGTCAGCCACTGTTTCCACTGTTTCCCCATCTATTTCCCATGAAGTGATAGGACCATATGCCATGATCTTGTTTTCTGAATGCTGAGCTTTAAGCCAACTACACTCTCCTCTTTCATTTTCATCAACAGGCTTTTTAGTTTGTCTTCACTTTCTGCCATAAGGGTGGTGTCCTCTGCATATCTGAGGTTATTGATATTTCTCCCGGCAATCTTGACTGCAGCTTCTGTTTCTTCTAGCCCAGCGTTTCTCATGATGTACTCTGCATACAAGTTGAATAAGCAGGGTGTCAATACACAGCCTTGACGTACTCCTTTTCCTATTTGGAACCAGTCTGTTGTTCCATGTCCAGTTCTAACTATTGCTTCCTGACCTGCATATAGGTTTCTCAAGATGCAGGTCAAGTGGTCTGGTACTCCCATCTCTTTCAGAATTTTCCACAGTTTCTTGTGATCCACACAGCCAAAGGCTTTGGCATAGTCAATAAAGCAGAAATAGATGTTTTTTTATGGAACTCTCTTGCTTTTTCCATGATCCAGAGGATGTTGGCAATTTGATCTCTGGTTCCTCTGCCTTTGCTGAAACCAGCTTGAACATCAGGGAGTTCATGGTTCACGTATTGCTGAATCCTGGCTTGGAGAATTTTGAGCATTACTTTACTAGCGTGTGAGATGAGTGCAATTGTGTGGTAGTTTGAGCATTCTTTTGCATTGTCTTTCTTTGGGACTGAAGTGAAAACTGACCTTTTCCAGTCCTGTGGCCACTGCTGAGTTTTCCAAATTTGCTGGCATATTGAGTGCAGCACTTTGACAGCATCATCTGTAAGGATTTGAAACAGCTCCACTGGAATTCCATCACCTCCACTAGCTTTGTTCATCACCAGATGGTCAACACCAAAATCAGATTGATTATATTCTTTGCAGCCAAAGATGGAGAAGCTCTATACAGTCAGCAAAAACAAGACTGGAAGCTGACTGTGGCTCAGATCATGAGCTCCTTATTGCCAAATTCAGATTGAAATTGAAGAAAGTAGAGAAAATCGCTAGACCATTCAGGTATGACCTACATCAAGTTGCTTATGATTATACAGTTGGTAAGAAATATATTTAAGGGACTAGATCTGATAGATAGAGTGCCTGATGAATTATGGAATGAGGTTCATGACATTGTACAGGAGACAGGGATCAAGACCATCCGCATGGAAAGGAAAAAAAAAAAAGAAAAATGGCTGTTTGGGGAGGCCTTAAAAATAGCTGTAAAAAGAAGAGAAGCAAAAAGCAAAGGAGAAAAGGAAAGATATAAGCATCTGAATGTGGAGTTCCAAAGAATAGCAAGAGGAGATAAGAAAGCCTTCCTCAGTGATAAATGCAAAGAAATAGAGGAAAAGAACAGAATGGGAAAGACTAGAGATCTCTTCAAGAAAATCAGAGATACCAAGGGAACATTTCATACAAAGATGGGCTCGATAAAGGACAGAAATGGTATGGACCTAACAGAAGCAGAAGATATTAAGAGGTGGCAAGAATACACAGAAGAACTGTGTATTCTTCACAGCCAAGATAATCATGATGGTGTGATCACTCATCTAGAGCCAGACATCCTGGAATGTGAAATCAAGTGGGCCTTAGAAAGTATCACCATAACTTTAGAGATGAGAAAACTGATATACCACCTAACATAGGACATATATGAGTCCCAATTCATACTCAGGTAACTTGTTTCCAAGCCCTGAATGTAGTAATATAAACTCATGGAAACTCATTGAGTGTATGGGGTGTCTTTTTTAATAGCTGTTGTAATTTAAGTCCTGGTACGTTAATCAAAATCTAATACACATTCAATACCTATTTTTAGAATTAATATATATTTAGTTTTATAAAAAATTCAATTGGAAAATGCTGTCATTTATCCACTTTTTGTCTCTTTTATTTCTCACAGTACTCTTAAAAGAAATTTCTGGCAGTCGGTGAAGAAAAGTATGTCTGCCTTAAATGAAAAGTTTCAAAAAGGTGTCTCGCAGTTAAATTCACTGAGGAAACAAAAATAGACTTTTGAATGTAAAAAAGTTTTATTGCAAAAAAGAAGACAATTTATCAGTTGTTATCTTTGGAAGGAGTGATGCTAAAGCTGAAACTCCAGTACTTTGGCCACCTCACGCAAAGAGCTGACTCACTGGAAAAGACTCTGATGCTGGGAGGGATTGGGGGCAGGAGGAGAAGGGGACGACAGAGGATGAGACGGCTGGATGGCATCACTGACTCAATGGACGTGAGTCTGAATGAACTCCGGGAGTTGGTGATGGACAGGGAGGCCTGGCATGACTCACTGGAAAAGACTCTGATGCTGGGAGGGATTGGGGGCAGGAGGAGAAGGGGACGACAGAGGATGAGACGGCTGGATGGCATCACTGACTCAATGGACGTGAGTCTGAATGAACTCCGGGAGTTGGTGATGGACAGGGAGGCCTGGCATGCTGCGACTCATGGGGTTGCAAAGAGTTGGACACGACTGAGCGACTGATCTGAACTGAACTAAACTGATAGCCAATATGTTGACTTCTGAAATACTCAAGATGTACCTTAGTGCAAAGAAAGAGACTGGAAGACAGATAGTAAAATGCAGTAGGCCAACCTTCAGCTAAAATGCAGGAAGTCAACCTCCAATTATGTGCAAAGTATAGAGAGGGAAGATCTAAGTGGGAAGGAGAGTGGGAATTATAGGATATGAATTGGGAAAATCTTCCTGGAAAAAGTGGCACTTAGATAGAAGGACCAATAGAATTTAAAGGATTAAAAGAGACTTCAAGGCCACTTGGAACATTTTTAAGACTCAAAGATAGCTGAAGCACAGTGCCTATCAGAGAGTGGGTTATCATGAGATGTGGAGATAGAAGTGAGGCTGGAAATGCAGTAGAATCTAGGTCAGGGAGGGATTTTTCTGCTATGATTTCAGCCATAAAGAGAATCCCTCTGAGGACTTCAAACAGGGGAGAAATGTAATCAAATGTATTTTTCAGAGAGGCAGCTTTAGTGGTGGTTTGGAGAACGAAATTGAAGGAAATTGATGGAGGCAAGATGGTCCATCAGGATATTGTTATACTATTCAAGGATTATGACAATGTCCTGATGGACCATCCAAAAACAGACATTTAAGAGGGAATCTGAATGTGTTAGGAGAAATGAATGGTTAAGCTTGATGACTCATTCAATACAGGATATGAAAGAAAATGAGATTCAGAGATGATACCAAAGAGTTCTATTTGATCAACTAGGCAGGAGGTAATGACATTTTCTGATATGGAGAATGCAAGAGAAAGAACAGCTTACAGATGGACCAGATAGAGATGAGACTAGGTATAGTTAACCACTAGGTTATCTGAATGGAGATATCCTATTAGCAATTTGAGATTAGGATGCTGAGGCAGAAAACAAATTTGAGCTAAAGATAAACACCTTAGAGATGTTAGCATATAGACTATAGCTGACATAATAAGAGCAGATAAATTCTATTTGAATAGCTTTCCCACTCATCTTCCTGGGAAACTTCTGATCATTCTCTAAGTCTTGGTTTTTTTGCTCTCTTTTCTGTAAAGACTTCCCTGTATCTTTCAGGCAGACACAAGTCTAAAAGTACCTATAAGTACATGGCATTCATTAATTTGATTTGCTCAGCAGAGCACACATCAACTTGAAACTGTGTGTATGTCTGGGTGTTGAAGTTTTTATATTTTTATTACCAGTCTTCTCAAGTTTAGCATTACAGTTTGCTCAGTGGTAAAGAATCCGCTTGCCAATGCAGGAGACCCAGGAGAAGCAAGTTTGATCCTTGGCTTGGGAAGATCCCTTGAGGAGGAAATGGTGGCCCACTCCAGAATTCTTGCCTGGAAAATCCCAAGGACAGAGGACCTGGGTGGGCTACAGGCCAAAGGGTTACAAAAGTCAGACATGACTGAGTGCACACACACTTAATGGATGTTAAGAAATATATCAAAACTAGTCTTCTTGAACAAAAACTCTAAATAATTTTCAAATCTTTATTAGTTTAAAATATAATACTATAAAAAATAAAGTCCATATTCTAGACTTTGGTGCATGAACTTGTACAGTACCACAATTCTGGTGTAAATGTTTTGCTTTAGAGTCAGTAGGGCCTAAAATCCTTAGATTTCTAAGTGGTTAAAGGAAATCATAGGTTCTTAAATGTTTAATGAAAAATTTTATGTACAATTGTATTTGCTTGCTTGACCTTTTACATTCAGTTTATTGTGAGCCATTAAGGCGATCTCAAGCAATGTTTTCAACAACTCTAAATGCTGTTAGTACCATAACTTAGATCATTATTTATTATTATAGTTTCCCATTGAGAAATCTTTGTAATAAGCTGAGTTCTTAAATACTGACAGCTGGCCCAGAAATAAAGCATTTAGGATACATCATGATATATTAACTGCTTTTCCTTACTTTGGTTGCTGCAAGAAGATGGGGTAAACTCGATGCAATTGATGCAATTTTAATAAGGAACTGAGAAACTTGATCATTTTTTATCTGTGTTATTAAGGAAGACTAGTGATTATGAAGTGAGCTGACAACTGTGATATTTAACATAATGAACATTAGAAGAACTATTTAAAAGTTCTGTTAAAGCACAAGGTAGTCTCTTCGGTTACATAAGCAGTGTGCTGTGAGCCTGGATGCCCAGATATATCTGATGCCCTTGTCGTTTGCAGTGAAAAGCTGCTTTGAAATTCTTAGATGAAAATGTTCAAGTTATAAATTTAGAATATTTCACATCTGAGGAACCATCATTGTATTTATTTTAGCAATGGTCCTTTAAAGTCACCCAGATAATTTGTATTTTAGTTACATGTTTTCCCTTGCCCTTTTAGAATATGTAGAATATCAAATAAGCTTACTTTTATCACTTGCTACCTTTTTCTGAATTGCTAACACAGCAATAGTGCACAGATTTGCATGATGATGGGGCTTCTGCATATTCTCTCAATTTACAGTCAGGCTCACGCTTTCAAGTCACTCCATCTCATCTATTCTTGATATTTGTCTAGGTAGTTGTATTAGCAGAGGCTGGGAGATCAGGAATAATGTACAAATCTCCTCTGCATCTCTGATGTATCAGTACAAAGCCCGAAGGCAGCAGGAAGACTGCTCAAATATGATAATTGGAGGGACCGTACTGAACATTTATTTGCAAGGGTGTGGGGCAGGGTTTAAGGCAACCAGTTCCAGACGGTGCATTGCTTTGCTGTAGTAATATCAGGGAGCCATGATGCTCCCTAAACATGGAGGTGCACGTGGAGCGAAGAGGGGCTGTCAAGGTTGCCTCGCATGGAGAAACATCTAACAGCCAAGAAGCTGGGGAAGGAGTTACCTGAGCTTCATTCTCCTTTGTCTCTCTACTCTGCTGCCAGAAGTACTGGATGCACATGAATACAGAGGAGAATGGAGCCTCACTGATGCAGGACACAGAGACAAGCATCCCAGGTCAGGTCAGGTGAAGGAAGGTGGAAATGGCATCTGGAGGTCACATGAGGAAAAGCCAGCACTCATGTCTCCAGACCCGTGTGAACCTGACGGTTCCTCTCACCTCAGGACTCAATATATCAGTCAGTGGTCCAGCAGAGAAAAAGATATATTAAGATGAATGGAGAGAGAGACAGATGAATAGATGGACAGACAGATATTGGGGAAAAAATGGACTTCCATGATTGTGAAGGTTAGCTGGGCACATCCAAAATCCATAGGATAGGCTGGCATAGATAGAGAGACAGATGGATAGTTGGACAGACAGATATTAGGGAAAAAAATTGACTTCCATGATTGTGAAGGTTAGTTGGGTACATCCGAAATCCATAAGACAGGCTGTCAGGAAGGATAAGCGGGAAACTCTCAGGAGAGAGGTGCTGTCCACAGGTGAAATTTCTTCCACTTTACGGAAGCCTCAGTTTTGTAATGAAAGCCTTTCAGCTTATTGGATCAGATTAGCAAGGATTATGTCTCCTTATTTAAAAATAAACTGGTTGTATGTTAATCATATCTATAAAACATCCTCACAACAGGACCTAGATTCCTGTTGGAATGGTCACCTGAGGAGTACAGGCTGACTAAGCTAACACATACAATGGAACATTCCACTGGAGTATAAAGGTCTGAGGACAAAGGACCGCCTTCAGATTGGGTTGGTCATAGAAACCAATGTCAAAGACCAAAAATAACTAAGGTAGAAGAACATGTGGAAAAAGAGAAATAATTTCTTCAAATATGAAAAGGCTGCTCTTCAGGAATATAACATGAGCTTTTGGGAAGCTCACATCCATAGGAAAATGGAGCCAAGCAAAGATCTCTTCTTATTTTATCACTAACACAGTAGAAAGATTATTACTGAAACATCACTGTTTAAAGAAAAAGATCCCACAATTGAATGACTGAATGTAACTTAATAGGTGTGGATGCTGTGCTAGTCATTTGGGGAACAAGGATAGTTAGACACAATCTCTATCCTCAAGAAGCTTATCCTCCGATAAGAATATAGCAAGAACTCAAACATTATAACAGAATGTGGTGAGTGGCACAGCCTGTGATGTCATGAAAACACTGAGAGCAGAAAATGAAATTGGACTGGAGGCTAGGCTTCTGGGCAGAACTGATATAAAAAATATCTGGGGAAACAAACAAAAACAGTTTGACAGGGTAAAGCATGATTTGTGAAGGGAACAGCGTGCTGCTGAGGAACTGCTATCAGCTTAACACGGCCAGAGCACAGTCTGGGTAAGAGGCGCTGGACTCAGGTAGCAAATACATTATAAAGTATTTTCTTGGGCTAAATTTAACACTCAGAATCTCTTCTTACATAACTTACAGCTCATCTCTGCTATTCTTCATATAGGCAAAATTTCTCATTTCCTTGCTTTCCTGTTTAGAAGTCTGGGTTTTGGTCCTTCGTGCTACCACTCTTGAAGAGTTTATCTGTGAAAACTTTCACTAAAAAATGAAATTGTACTCAAATTAAGATATTTGAGTAAATTCTCACATACAGGAAAACTAAGAGAAATGTTGATGTTTAATACACCATCTTGTGATTTTTCTCTTCATATTCACCAGATTTTTAAAAAATAAAATGTCTACTCTTATAAATAAAGAAAACCCCTCCCATAAATCATGGGAATCTAGATGTAGCTTAAGATTTCCCTTGGACTAGGGCACATTTCCTGGACAGTGGTTGTATGTAAGAGGAGTCTAGTTACATGAACACTGGAAACTGCTCTGGGAAATAATTTGGAAGGAAGAGAGAACTGAGGAGAATCCGGCCAGTGTCTGAGAAGAAGAGAAACAAAGAATACCATGTGTTATTTGTCACTTAAATTATCTCTGCTCAGCCAATATGGGCTCATGATGAACTTAAGGAAAGCGGCAAAAAAAATCACTGAGCAGAAATGGGAGGAGCTAAAACCCAGCAAAGGATGTGGTGGTCACTGTTTAAATATTATTGTCATATTTTAAATATGTTTTCATGCGGTCATTACCACGGGATACTCTCGCTGGTTTAGTGTACCCACCCATCATAAGTTGTGGGTCCTGTTTCCAAAGAATCCATCTGCAAACCTCTCCAGGGGACCGCTTTCGGGTGATCTGGGGCAACTGTCCCCTCAGAGGTATGACTGCGTCCTACTTGAGTCTCCAGGAACTGCATGCTGAAGCGGGGAGGGCTGTGCAAAATCCCACTTCCTTGCCACAGGGTGGGAGAGGCTCTGCAGTTCTATTTCAGTTACAGAGAATCACAAGGACACTGAAGCTAGACTTCTGGAACATCATTCCTGCTTATATTCTCCATTTTCTTTACCCCTCTTTCCTGAACCCCTTACAAGTTTCTCCTGATAGCGTTCCCTCTGTAAACCACTCACAAATAATCCTTCCAGAAGAAAAGCCTAGCAAACAAACAAGCAGAAAACTAAAACCAGCAACTACAAAAGCCCAAATACAACTCTTCCCCAGACTTGCTTCCAGGGAATCTATCCTAAGACAGATGTCAAAATAACTGTTAGGTCAATTAAAAATTTTTTTTTCAAAATATGAAAGAAAAATAGGTGACTATATTATTTCAAGAAGAAAAAAAGCCAATAACGAAATGCACAGTTATAGATTTGACATTTTAAAATCCTAAAGTCAAGATTTAAAAGTCAAACTGGAGGAAACTTGGAACATATTTGAGAACCAAGGAATTAATATATTTTTAATAAACCAAAAAAAATTCAGCAGCCCAGGCAGAAATGCTAAAAAAATATAATTCTTAAAATGAAAGGGAAATGAGTAGCAGAATAAAAACAAACACCCAGTTTATAGCAGTGTGGGGCTATGGTTTGGTATATATATTTTTTCTTTTTGAAAATGATAATGTTCAACACTGATAAGAACAGGGGCAAAACCAATAACGAATGCACAGTTATAGATTTGACATTTTAAAATCCTAAAGTCAAGATTTAAAAGTCAAACTGGAGGAAACTTGGAACATATTTGAGAACCAAGGAATTAATATATTTTTAATAAACCAAAAAAAATTCAGCAGCCCAGGCAGAAATGCTAAAAAAATATAATTCTTAAAATGAAAGGGAAATGAGTAGCAGAATAAAAACAAACACCCAGTTTATAGCAGTGTGGGGCTATGGTTTGGTATATATATTTTTTCTTTTTGAAAATGATAATGTTCAACACTGATAAGAACAGGGGCAAAAGCTATTTTGACCCAATGAAGGTAGGACTGGAAATTGGCATTTATTTTCTGGCAAGCATTTTTGTAGTATGCTACTTAAAGTTATGTACATTCTTTAGTGCAGAAATTTCACTTTTATCTATTAGTTTTCAACAATTAGATATATGGTTCAAAGTTTTAAAATAGAATTTTTACTGTATTATTGTATACTACATGAAGAAGTCAAAAAAGCCTCACTGCTAATGTATTAAACGACTATGTGAAGGTGAAATTATAGCTCTTATATTTTCAGTTATTAAGTTATTCAGTCTCATCATATGCTATTTGGTGGATATATTATTATTATTCACATTTGCAAAGAGGGTGGCTAAGTTTCAGGAAAGCGAAATGACACCTCAAGTCACAGGTTGTTTAATCTCTAGAGGAACCATCCACATTTTCAAACTCAGTCAATAGGCAATACTGACTCTGCTTGGCCTGATATAAAACACACCCACGTAAAACTCATATTATGCAAATGCACTTGTGGATATTAAGCATGTTCAAAATCTCTTGCTGAGTGAAGAAATAATATAGAAAAATACATACAGTAGAGAACATTTTTTTGTATAAACAAAAATTGTAAAGCAAATATATGCTCCTATCAGGAACTGTTTAACAGAATTGTAAACATTTTTAGGAGATGCAATTTCGATCCCTGGGTCAGGAAGATCCCCTGGAGAAGGAAATGGCAACTCACTCCAGTATTCTTGCCTAGACAATTGCATGGACAGAGGAGCCTGGTCAGCTACAGTCCATGGAGTCACAAGAACTGGACATGACTTAGCAATTAAATCATCATCACCATGATTACAAAAAACTATGAAACTTCTACAGGAATAAAGACTTTGTGGAGTTGAAATGCTTGCTACATAATATATAAAGAGCTGCTCCCACTGATCAGCACTGCTGATTCACTTGGGGACCACCTAAGAACACCAGTAGCAATTTCTGGTGAGCACAGTTCTTGCTTGTTTCCTAAACGTTTTGGCTTTAGAGATCTGTGCTGCACCGTTCTAATGGTTTTGCAAGACTTTAACTCTGTCCATCAAATTATTTCCTTCTACTACTAAAGGTAGCTTCTATTTACTTGGTGGATATGAGATCTCTATGACGATAGACTGGGACTAATATTTATCCCTACTCCCTTTCACAGCAACTTTGTAGGCCTTGAGTTCAGTTCAATTCTGTTCAGTCACTCAGTCATGTCCAACTATTTGTGACCCCATGAACTGCAGCACACCAGGCCTCCCTGTCCATCACCAACTCCTGGAGTTCACCCAAACTCATGCGCATCGAGCCGGTATTGCCATCCAGCCATCTCATCCTCTGTAGTCCCCTCTCCTTCTGCCCCCAGTCCTTCCCAGCATCAGGGTCTTTTCCAGTGAGTCAGCTCTTTGCATGAGTTGGCCAAAGTACTGGAGTTTCAGCCTCAGCATCAGTCCTTCCAATGAACACCCAGGACTGGTCTCCTTTAGGATGGACTGGCTGGATCTCCTTGCAGTCCAAGGGACTCGCAAGAGTCTTCTCCAACACCACAGTTCAAAAGCATCAATTCTTCGGTGCTCAACTTTCTTCACAGTCCAACTCACATCCATACATGACCATTGGAAAAATGATAGCGTTGACTAGATGGACCTTTGTTGGCAAAGTAATGTCTCAGCTTTTGAATATGCTACCTAGGTTGGTGGTAACTTTCCTTCCAAGGAGTAAGCGTTTTTTAATTTCATGGCTACAGTCACCATCTGCAGTGATTTTGGAGTCCCCCCAAAATAAATTCTGACACTGTTTCTACTGTTTCTCCATCTACTTCCCATGAACTGATGGGACTGGATGCCATGATCTTTGTTTTCTGAATGTTGGGTTTCAAGCCAGCTCATTCACTCTCCTCTTTCACTTTCAAGAGGCTCTTTAGTTCCACTTCACCTTCTTCCATTAGAGTGGTATTATCTGCATATCTGAGGTTATTGATATTTCTCCCAGCAGTCTTGATTTCAGTTTGTGATTCATTCAGCCCTGTGTTCCGCATGATGTACTCTGCATAAGCGAGGTGACAACATACAGCCTTGGCGTACTCCTTCAATCAGTTGTTGAATGTCTGCTTCTGTTGCTTCTATGCTTCTATGCTAACTTTTGGTTACACACTAAAGAAACTTTATCTACATAGAATTCAGTAAATACTTATTTATTTGATTGGATTTTCTCTTACTGATAGAGCTCACATTTCTGTTTCACCTTGCCAAGAAATCATAGCATATTTTGTGGCAAGCCCTCTTTTCATCCTTTATCTTTTTTCTTTCCTCTTGTTAAGAATGTTTCCAAAAGCACATGAAGATGACCAACAGTAAACCTCTAGTTGTTTAATGAAAAACAATGAAAAGGGATACAAGTCCAGAAATGTTACTAGCTACTTAGAAATAAGTAAAGTGGGCTTGGGCTTCCCTGGTGGCTCAGAGATTAAAGTGTCTGCCTCCAATGCAGGAGACCCAGGTTTGATTCCTGAGTTGGGAAGATCCCTGGAGAAGAAAATGGCAATCCACTGCAGTATTCTTGCCTAGAGAATCCCATGGACGGAGAAGCCTAGTAGGTTACAGTCCACGGGGTCGCAGAGTTGGACACGACTGAGCGACTTCACCTTCAAAGTGGGCTTACTTTCAAATATCATGCAAGCAAAATTATAAAATGGAAAAAATTATTCCTATTCCCCCCAAAAGATCACACTAAATAAGGGGCATTTCTTAAATTATTGTCTTTGGAAACCCAGAAATCTAAAAATAATCCACAGTGCACATTAAAAAATGTTGTGTAATGAAATTAATTTATTCCTGGTATTATTCCATCAGCTAAAACATATATAGGAATTATGAGTAGAAACCAAATATTTTCCCCAGCGTTTGTTTCTTTCCCCATGGAGAAAAGCCTAGAGAATGCATGCATATCACATGTCACCAGCAGAGGGAAGCAGAGAACTTCTCCTGGCGGTTGCTACCCAGCTGTCTTTGTTTCTGCTGTTTTAACTTTGTGTACAGAACAATCATGGAGCTGTCAACCCAAATTAGCACAGAAATGCATGGAATCTGTTCAGTCCAAACCACCTCCCTTCTCCAAAAATTGTTCCTCAGTTTATTGTAGCACACTGAGTTATGAAAGGGATATTTGCATGTTCGAAATTAATTACATATAAAATATGAAAAGGCAAAGAAAAGCCGTGGCCTTTGAAAATGCATGCATTACTTCTATGGAAAATTCTTCACTATAGGAAGGGTCTAAGATATGATCAAATGGGACTACTCCCAGGTTTCTTCTCACTGACTTAGCATTATAATAATATGTACATATTTTTGACTAAGACTTTTCCAATTAAATGAAAAAGAAAACAGAAATCATTATAGCTGACTTCCCTTTACCGTAGATTTGCACTGACTGCATTATGTATTTCAGAGAGGTGTTCCAAAAGGAGACAGGAAAGGCATTAAAAAGTCACTTTAAAAATTTCTCAAGTCATTCATAAAGCATTCTCCCTTGTGTATATACAAGCTATTTGTCTGGAATTGTCTGTAAAACTCTTTAAAAATACTCAAATTAATACATTTTGCACAATAAATAAAAATAATACCATAAATTTTTAAAAATTCTAATGTTTAGTTCTTAAATATATGAAATTAAATCTATTATGCTGCTCTTTTGGCTGGGTTACAATTTTTTTATTAAGCACATCTATTATTTTTTATCTATTATTTATCATGATGTACATTTTTATGTGCATTACTGAGGGACAGAGAGAACATTAACCAGAATACTTGAAAAGCTACTTGCGGACCTGAACTGGATTTTTGCACTGTATGCTTCTGAAAATTTCATTCTGTTACATGTAAATGTAAACAACAGAAAGTAACTTCAACTAATTAAAACATTTCACTAAAGTAATATCTGATTACTTGCACACCAGAAGCAACACCTGCAAATACATGGTACAAGGGGATGGTCAAAAATTTATTTATTCCCAGGACTTCTGACCTACCTCCTTCTTTTTCTTATTATTCAATACCAGAGCCAACAATGGTTAACAAAAAATCAAATATATTCCTAATAGGTTGAAAATGAGTTATAAGTATTTCCCTCTGCTTCCGCGGCATCTAAAGAAAATGGAAGGGAAAGTCTTAGTTCCTCGGTTGTGTCTGATGCTTTGCCATCCCATAGTCTGTCCACGGTATTCTCTAGCAGGAATACTAGAGTGGGTTGCCTATATTATTACATTCCCAGGTTTCATTAAAAAACAAATCTACACCACATACCAAACAGCTATAGCCCATACACCAAAAAGCAAAACAAAACAAAACCAAACAGTAACTAAAAACTCCAGCACTTTGGCCACCTCATGCAAAGAGTTGACTCATTGGAAAAGACTGATGCTGGGAGGGATTGGGGGCAGGAGGAGAAGGGGACGACCGAGGATGAGATGGCTGGATGGCATCAATGACTCGATGGACATGAGTCTGAGTGAGCTCCGGGAGCTGGCGATGGACAGGGAGGCCTGGCGTGCTGCGATTCATGGGGTTGCAAAGAGTCGGACACGACTGAGCGACTGAACTGAACTGAAATGAACTAGAAACTATTCCTAAGGAAGCTTTAGGCACTGGATTTATTAGATAAAGACATAAAAACAGTCATTATAAACATATTTAAATAACTAAGGGAATCTGTTTATAGAACCAAAGGAAAGTATGAGAATGATGTGTTACTAAATAGAAAATATCAATAAAGACATAGAAACTGTGAGAAAGAGAAAAATAAAAGTACTGGAGTTCAAAAGTACATGAAATAAAACTTTAAAAAATCACTAGAGTGGCAAAATAATTAAGATTATCCAGGGTAAGTAACAAAAAGAAAAAAAAAGAACAAAACTGAACAATGAATACAAACTCTCAGAGATTTACTAGACACAATACAGTACATAAACATAATCACATGGGAAGTATCTAAGAATTAAGAAAGAGAAAAAGGTTGGATTATTTGAGGAAATAATGGTCTAACTTCAATTTGATAAAACACACACACACACACACACACACACACACACACACACACCAATCTATCATATATACCCAAGCATTTCAACACTCATCAAGCAGAATTAAATCTAAGAGATCCACACCTAAGCACATCATGGTCAAAATGCCAAAAATCAAAGATAAATTATTGAAAGCTGTGAAATAAAAATGACTCATTATGTAAAAGTGATCTTAAGATTAACAGTTGGCATCTCAGCAGAAATTATGGATGTCAAAAAGTAATGGATGGTACATTAAAACTGCTGAAAGAATAATAAAGAAAGACTAAGTATTTACTGAATACTATGTAATACTGTTAAAAGGAAATAAAGACATCCCATGTTTATAAATCAGAAAGCTTGTTGACAACAACATTCTCAAAATTGATCTGCAGATTCATTGCAATCTCTCTAAATCTCAGCTAGCTCTTATTCAGAAATTGGTTAGTTCTTTCTAATATTCTTATGGAAATGCATGGGACTCTGAACCTAAAACAATTTTGAAAAAGGAGAAAAAAATGAGAGGTCTTCTACTTTCTTATTTCGAAAGTTACTACAAAGCTACACTAATCAAGCCAATGTGATTATGACGTAGGCTAAACCCATAAATCAATGAGCGTACTTGAGCCCAGAAATATATGTATTCATTCATGTTCAAAGAAGTTATACAATGATGCCAAAAAATTCAGTGCGGATAATAGTGTTTTCAACAAATGGTCCTAAAACAACAGGGCATTCACACACATATGAATGAATTTGGACCTGTACTTCACATCATACACAAAAAGTCCATTTAAAAAGTATCAGAGGCCTCTATATGTAGATACATAACTATAAACTTCTTAGAAAAAAATCATAGGAGTAAATATTCGTGAACTTGAATTATACAATAGTTTCTGCTATCAAAAAAGCAATATCATAAAAAAAGTGAAGCCATAACTCATAGAATAGGAGAAAGTCTTTGCAAATCATGTTTGATAACCAGTTTGCATCTGGAATATAAAAAAAAGAATTACAACTCAACCATAAAAAGACAAATAACCCAGTTAAAAACAGGCAAATATTTGAATAGATGTTAATAGAGATTAATCCAAAAACGATTAACAAATGGCTAACAAGCACAAAATGCTCAATCTCACTAGCCATTTGGGAAATACAAGTTAGGTTTCCCATGAAGTAGCACTTCATACCCACTGAAATGGTTAAAATAAAATGAAACAAAACAAGTGCTGATAAAGATATGGAGATAATGTAAAGTTGACAGTCTCCCAAAAAGGTAAACACAGCATTACCATTTGATATACTTGTAGGCGTATATCCAAGATAATTAAAAACATATGCCACATAGAAACCTGCGCATGAATGTTCAGAGCAGCATTATTTGTAATAGGTTAAAAGTGGAGACAACCCAAATAATGAACCAATGATAGATGGAGAAGTCAGATGTAGTATATCTGTATAATAGAATATTATTTGACATTCAGTTCAGTTCAGTTCAGTCGCTCAGTTGTGTCCGACTCTTTGTGACCCCATGAATCGCAGCACGCCAGGCCTCCCTGTCCATCACCAACTCCCGGAGTTCACTCAGACTCATGTCCATCGAAGCAGTGATGCCATCCAGACATCTCATCCTCTGTCATCCCCGTTTCCTCCTGCCCATTAGAAAGGAATAAATTACATTATACAGCATAAAAGAACAATGAAAATATTATGCTATAAGAAAAAAAACATTATCACAAAAAGCCACACATTTTAGGATTCGATTTATCTGAAGTGGTTAGTGTGGTCAGTTCTAGGAGACAGAAAACAGATTATTGGTCCCAGTGCTAAGGGAATGCGGAGTGACTACTTACAGGCATAATTTTTTTTTGGAGGGTAATAAAATTCTTCTAAAATAGATAATACTGAAATTTTCATAACTCTAAATATATCAAAAAACACTGAACTGTGTATGCCATACAATGAATGTTTATGTGCACTTTATCTCAATAAGCTGCTTTTAAAATAAAAACAGTCAGTTCAGTCCCTCAGTCGTGTCCAACTTTTTGTGACCCCATGAGCTGCAGCATGCCAAGCCTCCCTGTCCATTACCAATTCTCAGAGTTCACTCAAACTCACGTCCATCGAGTCCGTGATGCCATCCCGCCAGTGATGCCATCCCGCCATCTCATCCTCTGTCATCCCCTTCTCCTCCTGCCCTCAATCCCTCCCAGCATCAGAGTCTTTTCCAATGAGTCAATTCTTTGCATGAGGTGGCCAAAGTATTGGAGTTTCAGCTTTAGCATCAGTCCTTCCAAAGAACACCCAGGGTTGATCTCCTTCAGAATGGACTGGTTGGATCTCCTTGCAGTCCAAGGGACTCTCAAGAGTCTTCTCTAACACCACACTTCAAAAGCATCAATTCTTTGGTGTTCAGCTTTCTTCACAATCCAACTCTCACATCCATACATGACCACTGGAAAAACCGTAGCCTTGACTAGACGGACCTGTGTTGGCAAAGTAATGTCTCTGATTTTCAATATGCTGTCTAGGTTGGTCATAACTTTCCTTCCAAGAAGTAAGCATTTTTTAACTTCATTGCTGTAGTCAACATCTGCAGTGATTTTGGAGCTCAAAAAAATGAAATCTGACACTGTTTCCACTGTTTCTCCATCTATTTCCCATGAAGTGATGGGACCAGATGCCATGATCTTCGTTTTCTTAATGTTGAGCTTTAAGTCAACTTTTTCACTCTCCTCTTTCACTTTCATCAAGAGGCTTTTTAGTTCCTCTTCACTTTCTGCCATAAGGATGATGTCATCTGCATATCTGAGGTTATTGATATTTCTCCCAGCAATCTTGATTCCAGCTTGTGCTTCTTCCAGACCATTAACTAAAATGGAAAATTTGATAATAATTTTGTACTAGGTACATCCTGAGGGGAAACATCCACCTTATAGCATGTGGTATGATAGGGAATGTGGGTCCCCAGGGTCTCTGAAAAATTTCTTTAGTTAAAGAATCATTTATTCATACTAAACATTTTCTTTTACTTTTGGAAGTATCAGATAAACCAGGTAGGATGTTGGCCAAAATTTACAAAATCTTTCCCAGAATGTTAATGCTCCTTCTGAGCTTTAACAGAACATGTGAAATTCAAGATAGCAGCTACACTTTTTAAAAGGAGTTTGCTAAAATCACTGGCAGATCTGTTCTTAAGGAAAGCCTGGAGAGCCTGAGATCATTTGCCATTCATTCATTAAACTGCTTAAAGCAGAACTTTGCAAAATGCTGGTGATTAGGAACCAAATGAAATATGTACTCTACCTTCAAAACTTAAAGTCAGGTGAGAAAAAAGCTAAGCCTGCAAATGAAAAATTGCTGAACAGAGCCTTTAAATTTTATACTGGAGAATATGGTTGGCTCAAGGTAAACATAATGGGTTAAGTATGAATAGTAGCTTTGTTTGGTTGAATCATGGAAAATTCACAGTGACACAAATTGAACATAATCACAGGAAAATGTTAAGGTTGCCAATGGGATATTTCAGACAGGACGGTGAACACATCTTCGGAAATTCGCTGCAATACTGACTTCCTCCTTTTGGAGGCAGTAGAACACAGTGGCGTCACACAGGTGACGAGGTCACCGGGGCTTCTCTGTATCACAGTTGTGAGCTCTGCTGCTGCTGCTGCTGCTAAGTCGCTTCAGTCGTGTCCGACTCTGTGCGACCCCATAGACGGCAGGCCACCAGGCTCCTCTGTCTCTGGGATTCTTCAGGCAAATGGGTTTCCATCTCCTTCTCCAATGCATGAAAGTGAAAAGTAAAAGGGAA
>SJYC01087806.1:0-26935 GCA_006408675.1 Madoqua kirkii
TCATGCGAAGAGTTGACTCACTGGAAAAGACTCTGATGCTGGGAGGGATTGGGGGCAGGAGGAGAAGGGGACGACAGTGGATGAGATGGCTGGATGGCACCACTGACTTGATGGACGTGAGTCTGAGTGAACTCCGGGAGTTGGTGATGGACAGGGAGGCCTGGCGTACTGGGGTTCATGGGGTCGCAAAGAGTCAGACACGACTGAGTGACTGAACTGAACTGAACTGAACCAAAATGTGTATATAAAATAAATTAATATCTACCAATAAGTACATATGTACCAGTATTTTTTTTCTTAATTCTGTCCTGAATTTTGTAGTAAAGAACAGTAGAAATGCATGAAATAGAAATTCATAAAATTGATAACTGGGTACAAAGATGGGTTTGACATGGATATTGGGCCAAGATACAAAAGCATTTTACTTATGAAAAAGAGCATGAACAGCAAGGGTGTGGATACTGAGTTCATTAAAAGAGGATATAAACTTGATGATTCAGAAATTCTACATCAACAATGGACAAATATGATTAAATACTAAAATAAATATGCATGACAGAATTACAGACTGGTACTCTGTATCAGCTTTATAGACCAAATATTTATATCTGAATTCTATCTTGGATATTTCCAAAAGGGGACTTTTTGGAGTTGTTTCTTCATCATATTAATAGATTCTCGTTAGGTATAAGCTTTTAAAGAAACATAAACCAACCTAAATTCTGAGATTAAAAAAAAAAGTTTTGGATGTTCCTCTTTGCTGTTATTCAGTTACTAAGTTGTGTCTGAATGTTTGCAACCCTTTGGATTGTAGTCCACCAGGTTCCTCTGTCCACGGGATTTCCCAGGCAAGAATATGAATGAGTTTCCATTTCCTTCTCCATCTATCTTCTACATACTTCTTAACTCGCCACACTTATTGCCACAGATCTAGGATTTCAAATATACTTTTAATTTGGCTCCTTCTATATGTATATCTGAATAAACCCTCATTTTGAATGACTATGTTAGTAACAGACAGATTGTTAATTTAAATTCCTTGTGCTATTGAAAGGTAGCAGAAGGAAGTGGTTTATGTATGGTTATAAAATCTTTTATGACAATTTAAGATTCATAGAGTGATATTCAAATTCTCATTTCTAAAATCTTGTGCCATAGTGCCTCTGCCCCTCCATTTCTCCAACCCTTCACAAACATTTTTGGAGATCTATTGTGTTCTGGGGCTTCCCTTGTGGCTCAGCTGGTAAAGAATCAACCTGCAGTGCAGGAGACCTGGGTTCGATCCCTGGGTTGGGAAGATTCCCCTGGAGAAGGGAACAGCTACCCACTCCAGTAATCTGGCCTGGATAATTCCATGGACTCTATAGTCTTTGGGATCACAAACAGGAGTGACTTCTACTTTCACTTTTAATTGTTTTTTGAGCACTAGCAATGCTAAAAGAAATGGGAGAAACCAGACGGCATGGTGTGGTCCCCGAAGCTAGTTTTCCTAGTTTCAGATGTCAGCCTGAGTGTATGTGTATACATATACACATATATAAGATTGTGCATGCTCAGTCACTCAGTTGTGTCCAACTCTTTGTGATCTCATGGAGTATAGTCCACCAGGCTCCTCTGTCCATGGAATTTTCCAGGCCAGGATACTGTTGTGTGTTGCCATTTCCTACTCTAGGAGATCTTGCCAGCCCAGGGATTGAACCCATGTTTCTTGCATCTCCTGCATTGGCAGGCACATTTCTTACCACTGTGCCACCTGGAAGCCCCCATAAGTATAAACATCTATATATAGATAATTATATATGAGGTATATCTATATATAAATACATATTTAGAAGAATTTTTTCAAATTCTAAGCTCTTATTCACAAAAGAAAATAATATAGTTAATAAAGTTGGTGACATCACATTTGTCTATGGGCCATCAACAAAGTTAATTGTCTCTCTCATTTATGGTTATGAGTATAGTTTTTTCATGTCATATGTTTGATCTAGAAATATAGAATAAAATAAATATCACAAACACCTTTTAAGAATATGAAAAATTCATTGAAGATTATCTTACCTTTTCCTCCCACTTTGCATCCTTATACACATTGATTCTTAATTCTTCATTTTTTGCCATGGGCTGTGCTGTGCTTAATCACTCAGTCATGTCTGACTCTTTGTAATGCTATGGACTGTAGCCTGCCAGGCTCCTCAGTCCGTGGGGATTCTCTTGGCAAGAATACTGGAGTGGGTTGTTAAGCCCTCCTCTAGGAGATCTTCCCAACCCAGGGATCGAACACAGGTCTCCCGCACTGCAGGCAAATTCTTTACCGTATAAGCCACCAGGGAAGCCGATTCCTTTTGTTTCCATGTGCTTTAAATTTTGCTTTACAATTTTGTGTTATTTAATGGAGGAAAATTAGTGCACTGAGTGTTAAAGGAAATGTGGGAAAAGAAACAAGTATATAGACGTCCAGGTCAGTTTTTCAATGTCTTTTTACCACTGACCTTGGCATCAAGGTGATTTTAAGGTACTAGAAAGTATTACGTAAGTCTGTAATCTCTGGATGTAACTTTCTAAATTATTTGATTTCCCTAATGATTCTTGGCACCCCATTCCAGTACTCTTGCCTGGAAAATCCCACAGACGGAGGAGCCTGGTCTGCTCCAGTCTATGGGGTCACAAAGAGTCAGACACGACTGAGCGACTTCTCTTTCACTTTTCACTTTCATGCATTGGAGAAGGAAATGGCAACCCACTCCAGTGTTCTTGCCTGGAGAATCCCAGGCATGGGGGAGCCTGGTGGGCTTCGGTCTACGGGGTCACACAGAGTCGGACAGGACTGAAGTGACTTAGCAGTAGCAGTAATGATTCTCAACCTTTATAATTTTATCATTTAGAAAAATGTTCTAGAATTGAAAAACTTAAGTGACCTCATGAAATGAAAAAACTGGGCCAGATTTTCAGTGAAGAATTACCAATGACTTGGAATGATGCTTCCTTTGCTTCTGAGACTTGAGTAATCCTCCCTTTATTGGGAAGGGATACACAAGCCAGAGAAACTCAAAAAAGAAGAAATACCATACAATCCAAGTAGTCCTTCTTTACACAAAATGGAGTCAAGTGGAGTCTTTAGAAGGACTTTACTACTGGGCCATGGGTACAGAGAGAGCGGCGGTAAATTTTAGAGTATTGCTTGAGTGGTCAGTGTGTCTATTCAACACCACTTATGTCTGGCTTGCAATAGATAACACAGAGTATTATGAACTCTGAAGGACACAAAGAAAAAAATGCATTTCTGTCCTTTAGAAGCATATGATCTAGTTGGAAAGACAGATAATATAAAAATAAACATCACAAATGCAGAATCCCATCCACAGTAAAGTCACAAATAAGCACTCTAGAGTCTCAGAGATAGGAAAGACTCAGTTCATGTCAGGGGCTGAAAAAGCTTCATGCAAGCAATGGCAGCTGATCTAAGATTTGACAAATTATTGGACTTGGTTGGCAATGCAGGGGTGAGATTTTACATGACATGACCATAGCCCACTGAGAACTCAGCATGGTGTGAGCAATCCAGCTAAGGAAAGATGAGGCCCCAGTGGCTGATGCCGAGAAGGAGAGAAGCCACTGATCAAGGAGTTGTTGAGAAGTGGAACTGATCAGACTCAGTGGATGTTTACTTAAAGTGTGAAGATCAAGTGATTTTGCCCCAAATGAGTCAGATACATGTGTGCTCAGTTCTTTCATTTGTATCTGACTCTTTGGGACCCTATGGACTGTATGTAGCCCACCAGGCTCCTCTGTCCATGGGATGCTCCAGGTAAGAATACTGGAGTGGGTTGCCACTCCCTTCTCCAGGGGATCTTCCCAACCCAGGGATTGAACCCACGTCTCCTGCATTGGTGGGTGGGTTCTTTACCACTAGCGCCACCTGGGAAGCCTTAATGAGTCAGATATTCTAGTCTAAATCACAAAAATCGGACTTGAATGAGAGAATTGTAACCACTGAGGTAAATGAGACTGCCCAGAGACAGTACATTTAGAAAAATCCCCAGGGTAGAAGGCACGCAATGAAAGAGGGCAAAGATCTTACTCAAAAGCACAAACATATAGTGTCACCTGTATACCTGTCACATTGTGGTGGATATGTTTTATTTTTAAATTTCATTTCTTTGCATCAAATTTGTACATAGTGACTTTTAGATTTTCTTTCTTTATCCCCAGACCTTTCACCATTTTTCTCATTGTTTTATTGAACTAGTTTTTGTGTGGTTATTAATTTGTTAGCTGATAAAGGAAAATAAAACAGTCACTTCAGCCAATAACATGTGTTTTGATGGTGGTTTACTCTTCCTTACACTGTAAGATAAATTCTTTGTGGGTATCTCATATGTTAACTGGCAGCTGATTAACAAAACTACACCATGAGCCATTTCATCCAATTTTAATACATTGGATTGTTAATAAAATCACAGTTAAACATGTTATTTCTGCAACTCAACAGTAAGGAATCTGCCTGCCAATATAGGAGATACAGGTTCAATCCCTGGGTCAGGAGGAAAGATCCCATGGAGAAGGAAGTGACAACCCATTCCAGTATTCTTGCTTGGGAATCCCTCGGACAGAGGAGCCTGGCAGGCTACAGTCCATGGGTTCACAAAGGAGTCAGGGACAACTCAGCAACTGAATAACAAAGAATTAAGATATAGATGCATATAATCAGTTAACATTTTCATGGCACCCTAAAAGATGAGTGATTTTGAGGGAAAAATAAGCTTTACGTTATCACTGCTGATATTTTTCACCTCAACATTTTGCTCCATCTCCATGAACTTTAGTTGTCTAGAACATTCAAAGTCTGCTAATTTTTTCCTTGACAATATTTGGGGAAATGTCATTGGTAATCTACATAGCTGGCTTATAGGAAGAAACATTTTGAAGAAGAAAAAAATGTGGTTCTTTTAAGGACACAATAAAACCTCCAACAAAGAAAGAAATAACCCTATAAGCCATTAGCACTTTAAAGTGGTTAATTTTATGTGTTATTCAATACAGAAGTGCCAATATATAGAATTTGACACTCACGAGAGAATCTATTGAAACATGCATCGAGAATATTCATCAAGGAAAGTCATTCATGGAAGAGGAGTTATTAATTCTTATTAATTGAATGAATGTATCATAGAATTTCAGATTCTGTTTAACCCTTTGCAGAATATTTGGTCCTGTCTAAAATGTCCAGAACAAATTGAGTCCATACAAAAATGTTCTTAATATTTGGTCCCATCCAAAATATTCATAAGACATTTGCTGCTGCTGCTGCTGCTGCTGCTAAGTCACTTCAGTTGTATGTGACTGTGTGCGACCCCATAGACAGCAGCCCACCAGGCTCCCCTATCCCTGGGATTCTCCATGCAAGAACACTGGAGTGGGTTGCCATTTCATTCTCCAATGCATGAAAGCAAAAAGTAAAAGTGAAGTCCCTCAGTCATGTCCGACTGTTAGCAACCCCATGGACTGCAGCCTACCAGGCTCCTCTGGACATGGGATTCTCCAGGCAAGAGTGCTGGAGAGGGTTGCCATTGCCTTGTCTGATAAGACATTTGATTCACACCAAAAGATCCGTGATATCTGGTCCTCTCCAAAACCATCTGGCATGGACCAAATCCACTCATGGGCATTTTGAACAGTGCCAAATATGACCAAACATCAAGGATCTTCTGGCATAAACTAAATGTCTTATGGATGTTTTGGACAGAACTATATATCTTTTCTCCATGGAAACTGACTGGGAAACTGATGTCTGGGCTTTTTTCTCCCCCTGACTCGGGACATCTTATATCTGTTAGCTCACTTACTGAGGTGGATTCTTGACCAGTGAGCCACCTGGGAGGGTTTCTCTACTTACTAAGGTTATTGAACATTTTCTTATGACATTGGATAATTTTCCCCCAGATATTAGCCTTTGATGGAATTGGGACAGACATGGGTAGATAGAGAACTTGAGACTCGTTCAGCTGAACATGAAAAAAAAAAATTCCAACCTAGTCAACTAGCTGCTAGACTGCACGCACTATGCCTAGATCTCCCAGTTCTTTTTTTTTCTATAGCGTTTAAAACCTTTAACATGATATAACAAATTATCATACCAATTTTTTTATAGGCTACTTCCTCCCATTAGAATATAAGCTCAAGGGTGGGGTTCTACAAATTAACCGTAAAATGAAGACAAAGATCGTAAGGAGCAAATGAATTTGTATCAGTCAGGCACTTTGAGGAATGTCTGCACATAATAAGTACCGCTAAAGCCATAAGTACAGTTAAAGATATAATAAATAAAGAGTTGTTTTAAAAATAGAACTAAGGTTGGAGGAGAATGAGGATCTGAGATGGGAAGTTTGTGCTTATATGAGGAGGGCTTGATTGTAGAATAAAGCTGATCAAAGATAAGTCAAGTGTGAGCCAAAGCTGTAAAGATATCATGAGAACCTGTGGATCTTGCTATACCCATAGTCAGATATATATTTGGATTTTTCAGGTAAAAGAAGAAATAAATTAATTTTTTAATTAAGTAATTTATTTTAATTGAAGGCTAATTACTTTACAATATTGTGGCGGTTTTTTTTCCCCATATATCAATATGAATCAGCCACGGATAACTTCTGTCTTTTTCATTGTTAATTTGATTTGATGTTTCATTACTTGCACCCTATACAGTTGTAAAGAATATATAGACCCACTTCTGCTAAATGAATTCTGATTTTACATTCTGTTTGGGGACATGTAGCCATTTCCTATTCTCATCTCTTTATTCATCAGATATGTATTAAAGGCCTTCTACGTATAGAGCTATGTTGAATAAGCTGTCCTCAAAGTGCTCTTAGTCTATCAGGTGCAAAAATGGGCTAAAATTATAAATTAAGATACATGCTGTTAAACATGCACTCAGTATCAGAAAATAAGAGTATGATATTTGCTTAGGATGAATTATCAGAAGATGCCCCTTCTGTGCAATTGTTAATCGAAACTAAACATGAAATTACAAGAAGGAAACAAGTAGGTAGAAAGTAGGTGAGAGAACATTCTGGGCTGAGAAGAAAACCGTGG
Organism: Madoqua kirkii; assembly: GCA_006408675.1. Taxonomy (NCBI): domain Eukaryota; kingdom Metazoa; phylum Chordata; class Mammalia; order Artiodactyla; family Bovidae; genus Madoqua; species Madoqua kirkii. The sequence continues at coordinate 7,096 of SJYC01087806.1, forward strand.
GTAGAGACCTAAAATGAACACTACTTTGTTGTGTTCAGGAGTTTGAGAGCATGGTGGGGCATGGTGCAATAGGTGTAGCACAGACACGCTGCTCGACACGGAGATGGTAGCGACTCAGGCAGATGAGTGAGGACCAGAGAATGGTGGCTTTAGGAACACACACTTGGTTTACCTTGGAAATAACTAAAGAACGTGGACATGGGCCACGGCAGGATGAGAAGTGGCGTTGCAAAGCAGTCGCCGACCTAGTGTTCGTAAGTTTCTCAGAGAAGTACGAGATGCACTCATACACAGAGAGTGGGGTTTGACATTTCAGATGGAGGACTTACAACTCTTCGTATTTGCTAAGACCCTCTGGGGAGTGTCCTTGATAACTGAAGAGAAAGCATACAGTGTATTAATACTTTCCATGCTTCCCTGATAGCTCAGTTGATAAACAATCAGCCTGCAATGCAGGAGACCCCGGTTTGATTCCTGAGTCAGGAAAATCTGCTGGAGAAGGGATAGGCTACCCACCCCAGTACTCTTGGGCTTCCCTTTGTGGTCCAGCTGGTAAAGAATCTGCCTGCAATGTTAGAGACCTGGGTTCAATCCCTGGGTTGGGAAGATTCCCTGAAGAAGGGAAAGGCTACCCACTCCAGTATTCTGGCCTGGAGAATTCCATGGACTTTATAGTTCATGGGGTCACAAAGAGTCAGACACGACTGAGCGATTTTCACTTTCACTTCCCTTTCACACGCCATGCCCTTAAATTTAAAAGTGTGTACCACTGAAGGTATCTTTCAGCAGCATCAAATGCATATTGATAGTATAAATAAGCAATGTTGCAAACACCCCAGAACGTTTATATCCCTTTCTTAACTAGTATGTTCACAGTTACTTTGGAAATGGTGCAGCTTTTTTGACTTAAATTGCTAAAACATGCATAGTCAATGAACATAGCACTTAAAATAGCATCCAATGTATACATAATGTGATGCATTTCCAAAGATATATACAACAGTTCTAAGAATGCTTTTAATGTGACAAATGCTTGAAAGCTTGCTTATTTAATGATCATGGTTATTGTGTATGATTGCCCCATAGAACATTATCTGTAGTTCTACCAGCAAGTGGCATAGAACCACCTCAGCTATGACTAAATAGATGGGACTTGATACATACAAACATCCAGATGTCTTCTATGCGCTCAGTTATTTTATAGGAGGAAGGTGTTTTAAAATTAACCAACAAAATAGGGTTAATTAACACCTTCATCCCTTCAAATAATTACCATTTGTGTTTATGTATACAATGAGGTTTGGAAGGTTGAAGGCCTAAGAATTGCTGCTTTTGAACTGTGATGCTGGAGAAGATTCTTGAGAGTCTCTTGGACAGCAAGGAGATCAAAGAAGTCAATCCTAAAATATTCATTGGAAGGCCGGATGAAGCTCCAATACTTTGGCTGCTGCTGCTGCTGCTGCTAAGTCGCATCAGTCGTGTCCGACTCTGTAAGACCCCACAGATGGCAGCCCACCAGGCACCCCCATCCCTGGGAGGCCCCAGGCAATAACACTGGAGTGGGTTGCCATTTCCTTCTCCAATGCACGAATGTGAAAAGTGCAAGTGAAGTCGCTCAGTCATGTCTGACTCTTAGCGACCCCATGGACTGTAGCCCACCGGGCTCCTCCATCCATGGGATTTTCCAGGCAAGAGTACTGGAGTGGGGTGCCATTGCCTTCCCTGATGCAAAGAGCTGACCCTTTGGAAAAGACTCTGATGCTGGGAAAGATTGAAGGTGGAAGGAGAAGAGAATGACAGAAGATGAGATGGTTGGATAGCATCACCAATTTAATGAAGGTGTACTTAAACTCTGGGAGATGGTGGTGATGGACAGGGGAGCCTGGCATGCTGCAGTCCACGGGTCACAAAGAATCAGACATGACTTAGTGACTGAACAACAACAATGCATTGAGAACATTTGAGATCTACTTTCTTGGCAACTTTTAAGTGTATAAAATATAGTATTGTTAACTACAGTCACCACGGTGTTCATTAGACTCTCTGAACTTACTCCCTTTACAATTGGAAGATTTTACCCTTTGACCAGCATCCGTTTCCCTCTCCTCCAGCCCCTGGCAGTCACCATCCTACTGTTCTGCTCTCTGAGCCCTGGCTGTGGGCTGCCTTCCTGTTGCACAGCTCATGGCTCAGTCTTCTGGATGAAGTGAGGGAAAGATGCAACCTGAGCATGCTCTCTCTTGCCCTTGTCGGGGGATCTGAGGCTGAGCAGGGCTTTCTTGCTGCTGAACTGGGCTGTCCTGGGAGAGGGGTGATAAGGCTAAATGAAAGCACTGTTATTAACCTTTTCAGGATGCACAGTCTCAGACTTTTTTTTTTTTTTTCTCTAAAGGTGTGCTACAGCTTCTGTACTGGACTCCTGGACTTTCAAATTAGATGCCCTCATCCATATGTGATTGCCGAAAGGGTGGTTTTGGAAAGATGGCTGAAACAAGCAAGCAAACCAACAAAAAGTCCTATTCTCCCATTTCAGTGATGTCACTCTCTGGGTAGTCTTATTGGTGTTTTTAACTGATCACAACTTTCCATTATCCCAAATCTACTCTGAAGAAGTTATTGCTTTACAGAGTTTCTGTAACAGCTTTTTTCTTCCTGATTCTAACTTGAAAAAATATATTTGAAGTTTATTACCAAGCTAATCTGAGTCATTCTCCTGATATAATCCTATAAAAATGTGTATAAAATACCATTATTTAAATATAGCTGAGATTAATGGTATGAAATAAAATGTGTGGGTGAAGGAAGGTATTAAATGTCAGAAGTAAAGAGCGAATTTAGGCTTTGAGCATTAAATGTAAATGCTGAAGCTGGGATAATTTATAAGAATAAGATTTGCATCCTAGTCTTGTAGGAGAATGAAATTTCAGTGCCACATAGGAACAGAAACTGTGGCTTTCAACCACTATAAGGCAATAAGATAGATTTGGGACCAACTCATGGAGACTGGCCTGGAGGAGGAAATGGCACCCTAATCCAAATTCTTGGCTGGGAAATCTCATGGGGCAGGGAGCCTGGCAGGCTGCAGCCCACGGGGTTGCAAAGAGCTGGACACGACTGAGTGACTGAATAGGCAAGCAGACTGGATTTTGGATTTTGAAAGAACTGGCCATTTCCTGGCAGAGGATGAAAACAGCTCTGCCCACTGATCCAGTGATGTGATAAAGGAGACTTTCTCTGTCAAGGGCTCTAAATGGAGAAGGAAATGGCAGCCCGCTCTGGTACTTTTGCCTGGAGAATCCCAGGGATAGAGGAGCCTGGTGGGCTACAGTCCATGGGGTCGGAAGAGTTGCACATGACTTTGTAACTAAACTACTAAATGAAAAAAAAAAATTCCAATTAGAAGAACCAAAGGGAGTACTAAGCACAAGCATGTCATCTGCATCTCTACCAACTGAATGGCATGGGAATTTCAACTGAGAAACTCACATAGAAACTGGTTCCAGACTGGGTAGCCCCCTGCAGGAAGCTAGTGGGGACAGAACTGTTCCTTTAGGACTTCTCACACTACGACTCCTACACAGGGGAAAAAAAATGAACTAAGCATTCCATCAAGAAGAAAAACTGTGGGGCTTCCCTGGTGGTTCAGTGGTGAAGAATTTGCTTGCCAATGCAGGAAAAACCAGTCTCATCCCTGATCTGGGACAATCCCACTGTCCCAGAGCAACTAAGCCCGTGTACGGCAACTACTGGGCCAGAACTCTAGAGCCCAGGAGCTGCAACTACTGAAGCCCACACGCCCTGCTGTCCACGTTCCACAACAAGAGGAGCCCCTGTGGAAAGAAGCTTGCACGCCCCAACTAGAGACTAGCCCCGTTCACTGCAAGTAGAGAAAAGCCTGCTCAGCAACAAAGACCCAGCACAGCCAAAAATGAATACGTAAACAAAATTATTTAAAACAAAGAATAACAATTGCAAGCTGCAAGAGGAAATGGGGTACCATAAGGTAGTGATACAGAACAGGGGGATTAGGACTCCAAGAAAATAAGAAAGAACATAATGCGAGAGTCTGTCTCTGAGTGAGTGTAGTTTCCTGGATGTGCTCTTTTTCAGGAGGTTTCTGGTGGAAGTGAGCCAGCTTGGCTTTCCATGCCACCCACTCAAAGCTTTCTTCCTGTTCACTTAGTGGGTATGCAGAGCCCTCTACCTCTGCCTTCCAGAATCTGTCCTGCTCCCGAGGGATGTCTTCTTCCATACACGAGCTCTGTTTCTTTTCAGGTGCAGCCAAAAATTAACCTATTTTTTTGAAGGTGTTCAAATGTTTGATGAGCTTCGAAAAAATGGATGCTTTCGAACTGTGATGCTGGAGAAGCCTCTTGAGAGTCCCTTTGACTTCAAGATCAAACCAGTCAATCCTAAAGGAAATCAGCCCTGAAGATTCTTTCGAAGGACTGATGCTGAAGCACCAATATTTTGGCCACCTGATGTGAAAAGCTGACTTATTGGGAAAGACTCTGATGCTGAGAAAGATAGAGGGCAGAAAGAGAAAGGGGCAACAGTGGATAAGATGCTTGGATAGCATCACTGACTCAGTGGACATGAGTTTGAGCAAACTCTGGGAGAAAGGGAAGAGCAGGAAGCCTATGTGCTGGAATCCATAGGGTCACAAAGAGTTGCACACAATTCAGTGGCTGAACAGAAACGAATGTGTGATGTCTTTTAGATTTCTCACTTGTGACCCCTGGACTGCACTCTCAGGCCAGGACCTCTGTTCCTTCTCAGTTCATTTTCTTCCTGGTACCAGTACAGATTTGATGACAGTTATTGAGCACTGCTATGCCTGAAAATTTCCTGTAATTCACTTTCTTCCTTGTTACCCCAGTGGCTGCTTCCCATCATTGCTTCTGCCAGATTCTACCTAGCTTTTGGTAACATTTACTCATGATCTGGAATTTGTGGGTTATATCTCCTTTCTTGTTTACCTCCATTTTTTTAAAAAAATTTCCTACTGTTTCTGATAACCCTGGCCAGCCTTAGGGTCAAATTTATGGCTAAATACTTACATTTGCTACCATATGCTTAAATAAATTAGCTTTAGATTCTGCTTTTGAAAATCAGTCTCTATTAAACTCTAGCTATGATGATATGCAGGCTTTCCAGGTAGCTCAGTAGCAAAGAATCCTCCTGCCAAGCAGGACATGGATTCAGTCTCTGGGGTGGGAAGATCCTCTGGAGAAGGAAGTGGCAACCCAGTCCAGTATTCTTGCCTGGGAAGGCCCATGGAGACTGGCTGGCTAAGTCCAGGGGGTGGCAAAAGAATTGGACACGACTGAGACAACTGAGCGACTGAACTGATGAACTGAACTGACTGAGCGACTAACAACGACAATGATGATATGTACTCCGTAGAAAACAGAAAAAAGTGAAAAGAGAAAGATAATATCTGATACAGGGATATAAATTATGTCGAAATGATAGCATTTTAATATGGAGTTACTTATTTGGTCAAAGGAGAGTCAATTTTTATCTCCTTTCCATGTTATTTCATCTAGCCTCCCTCTTTTATCTTCTGGTGTACCGTATTGAAGAAGGAAAACTATCTGGAAATAAAACATAATGATCAGACTGTGGGGATGCTGAAACTACAGTCTTGGCTTCACCTAAGTGACTCTGGAGGAAGCCTGTCCTTTAGGACCACATATATACTTCCAGTTTCTCAGGCTGAGGATAACTTTTGCTGACTGCATCAGAAAGTGGAAAAGACAATTTAATGCACACGTTTATAAACTGACATGTTGACAGGAAACAAGTCAACTCAATGAAATGTCTGTATCCATGGTTACCCAGGCAAGACAATTATCAGCTTAAAGAAAGAAGTCTTCCACATCACTGTGTATTGTTACAATCTTTTAAAAAGGTAAAGAGATTCTTGAAAAGTCAGTTTAATAAATAAAGAATTAAAAAGAAAACTTGCATTACTGATCCACTGCTATTTATAACATACTTTGCAGAGTTACTTAAGTTTTTGAAGGCAGAGAATATTATTTTCATGACAAGGTGATGAACAAGACAGTCCTAAGGATTTGCACAGAAAAGAGATTTGATTTTTAAAAATCCAGGTGATCAAAGGATCTGGCAGTTTGAAATGCAATACATTTTTCATAAAGATGTAACATAATTTAAAATGAGAAATTTAGAAGGATATTAGGATAAAGTTAGGATATTAGGATAAACTAGTGTTCAGAAAAAAATGAGTCTTCAAATAAACAGGATTTTCAGAGTTTAAAAGAGAGTAATTGTATGATAAAGGAATAAAGTTTAAAAAAATGCAGAGTGACATAAGGAAGATAAGTTAGAAAAATAAACCTGACTAGAATATGTTTTACTGTATTAAGTAATTGTATCCTGTCCTTCTTTGGCTCTTTAACATATACGTTAGGAGAGTATCAAGCTGAATTGTTTTTGTATCTTTCAGAAAGAATTTTTGTTTCAGTCATGCAAGCATGTTAATAAATAACTTGCTTCTCAATCTGGATATATTCTGTAGCAAATAATAGTGAGATCTCTGTACCTGTTTAGGCTGCAAAACATTTCTTGTGATGCCATATGAAATCTTCAGAGTATAATATATTACTTCTATGATAATATTTTCCATAAAAATCAGTGAAGTGGGTAGTTGATTTTCATCATATTTTGTGCTACACTTCAAGAGTCAGTCTGCCTCCATTAATAGCAAAGAAACATGAAAAGGCTCTACTGTGTATCTCAGATATTTCCTCCAACAATAGATCTCGGACAAAATATACTAACTAAGCAGTTCTCTGTCAAAACAAAAAAACCAACATACACTCACACCATATTCTAGGTGAAAGAAATGCCTTGTAATTATCTAAGGAAACTGAGCCAGGAGTTGGATACAGTGAACATCAAGGTCAAAATATCACCAAACTCTTTAAGTGAAACAACTGTACTTATAAGACATTTATCTGTCAACTCAGCACAGAACATTAATTTATAAAAGGAAAATGTTTGCATTTTTTAAAAGTCAAACTTCTGTGCTGTATCATCAACATATTGGATTCTGCCGGCTGTCAGAAGTACAGGTAAGAACCTGGACTTGCAATTGTTATCACAAGTGTGTTAGGATCTGTTCTGTGGGACTGAGCCCTCAGCCTGCAGGGACCCTGATCCTATCTCCAGGCAGACAGTGTCAGAGCTGAACTGAATTGTAGGACATGCAGCAGATGTCTGAGAACTTCTCTGGAGGTGTGGGAAAAGCCCACCATCCCCCAGCGGGTAGTGACCTCAACTAATAATCTCACGAGAACAAACAGCACAGAATCCTCATGGTCCTCATGTCCAGATACAATGTAAGAGATGTGTTGCCTTAGTTTTCTGCATCATATTTGTATGAAATTTTATATAAAGATACTTTAATGGCTAAATTGTATTAGTAGCTGAGAAGGGACTTCAATCAACAGGGAATGGAAACTAGGTGTTGCCTGAGACATTTAATTATGCTTCCCTTTTCAATGCATTTAAAATAACTTTGCTATTTGATAATTATAAAACTCTGACAGAGGGATCTTGATATTCACTTTTGAGGATTAGAAAGGTGAGTCTTAAAGAGAATTAGCAACTGTCTCAAAAAAGCAAATGGAACTGGTTAATCATGAATCAGCCACAGTTTTAACTCATGGATCCTGATCTTGTTTTTTTGTTTGTTTGTTTGTTTGTTTTTTACTGCATTGCAGTTATATCCTTAGGAGGTATTGGTTTAATATGACTAATGAAAGTATGAAGTCCCAGTAATCTGTAGGCTCCTTGAATTGGCTCTATTTTCCCTTCTTTCTATAAAACAATGAATGTTACCCTTCAAGCAGTGGTAGGAGGAAAAAAAAAAAGATCTTGACAAGTCTCATAAACTGTACTGCCATTCAAGCTTTCTTTATTATTATACTTATAGAATTCAAAACCCCAGCAGGGTTAGCCTTAAGTAGAAAGAAAACATAATCATTTTTTATATAAGATGTTTAACATGACATTCTATGACAATGGGAAGTTGAGAGTCCTGTACTCATTTCATAGATAAGAAAATAGAATGGAAAAGAGTTAATTTGTGAAAAATCACAGAATTATTCATTGTGCTCAGGCAAAATCTGAAGTTTATTTGAGAACACTTTGCTTGAGTGAACTTCCCTTTCCTGTTTTGCTCCAAGTAGCTCCTGTGTATAAATATCCTCTTATTTACAGCACTGTCTGGAGCCCCAGTGCAGAAGGCAATTGCATCTGCTCTAAAGAGATATGCTTGCTGGAGAAGTCCTTGTTCTAACCTTCCATACGTGTTAGTCCACCTACTTCCTTCAAGTCCAGTATCAAAAGCAGTTATTTCGACAGAGCTCCTGCAGCTATATCACATTTGGTATGGATTATGGGTTATTACCCTTATTATAGGGAATTAGCCTTTAGGACCAATTATGATTGAGGAATTTTAGGGGTGATAACTTCAGCAGCAGGGCCTTCAATTTGTATGACTGTGTTTCCCTTCATGCATTAGAGTCAGTCTTTCTCTGAAATTTTACTTTATTGGTATTTGAGCCACTTGCTGTGGTGGGCTCCAGAGGGAAGTCAGGGAAGGGATCTGGTCTGGAGCTGGACCTAAGAAAGTCCAATGTGGGATCTTCCTTTAGAGGGCATCTCCACTAGGGTTGAATCTGGGAAATCTAAACCAGATTATGTATAAAAAACAGAATCACTCAAACACTTGAAAGGTAGATGATTAGAACTACAATTGAATAAGAACATGGTCTGAAACACTGATAGGAGATTCCGAGGTGGAGTCCAGAATATTGATGACCTCTGTTATTACCTTGAGTTTGTTGAGAAGAGGTGATAAAGGAGAAGATCAAAATGATAGTATACAACTTAGATAGAGCCTACTAAATGCTGTAATTAAGCACACATCCTAAATTCTATTCCAAAATATGACTAAACACTAGAGATTCTAGTGTGTCCAGGCAAAATCTTTCCCTAAGATCAATATACCAATCATGTATTCTTAAACAAACATTGACCTAGCCTAGCACAATTTTTTTAACCCTCCTACCAACTCAGGACAAACCAGAAAAGCCAACGGTTCTCCTCAAACCAACCACATAAACTGCACTGCTTCTAGTTTGCCAGCCTCTAACATCTCCATTTGAGCAACATCCACTCAGAGAATACCTAAAGCTTACATTTTTTCCCCACTATAAGACTTTTCCACTCTCCTGCTTGTTTTTGTGTCTTTGTCAAACACAAGCAGCTGTGGCTGACTCCCTTCCTAGTGCAAGTTTTGAATAAACAGACTGTGTTCTCAGTGGGGTGGTCTTCATTTCTCCCCACAAACCCATCCTGCAGACTAGTTTAAAAAAAGAAAGAAACATGTTTGTGCCTCCTTCCTGTTCCAGTGGTTTCTGTAAGTAAGGATACTTCCCTGTATTTGGATTTTCTGTCCCTAAGAAACTAAGCAACGTATTGGTTGCTGAGCAATATGGCTTAGTACCAGTTGCCTGCTTAAGTGAACTGAAGCTATCAAAAGCTGTAAACATGTTGTTGCTGTTGTTCAGTTGCTAAGAGGTGTCTGACTCTTTGAGGCCCCATAAAGTGCAGCATGCCAGGGCTCCCTGTCCCTGATTATCTCCCAGAGTTTGCTCAAAATCCAGTCCATTGAATTGGTAATGCTGTCCAACCATCTCATCCTCTGTTGCCCCCTACTCCTCCTGTCCTCAATCTTTGCCAGCGTCAGGGTCTTTTCCAATGAGTCAACTCTTCTCATCAGGTGGCAAGAGTATTAGAGCTTCAGCTTCAGCATCAGTCTTTCCAATGAATATTCAGGCTTGATTTCCTCTAGGATTTGCTGGCTTGATCAGGGTTTGATAATTTTTTTCTTCTTTGTACTTTTTAATTAGGAAGGCTGCTGGGGGCCAGCGTGAGGAATCCCACCCGTGACAAGGTCATACAGAAGGAAGCCTGACAAAACGCAAAGATGTGATCAGGCTTCAGGGGTTCCCCCTGGAATTTCCTGAGCGTCCACCCCCCAACACCAGAGTCTGCCTGCTTTACTGTGTTATGCTTTCTACCTACTCTTCTGTCATTAACAGAGGGCTGTCCCCCCACCACCTTTTCCTGGAAAAACATTAATTTAGAGCTTTTAGATAATAAATCTCCTGGGCATAATAAGAGTGTTTCAATACAAAACCCCCTCTGATGACTTTCTAGCCTTCCTGCAGGACTTGTACAGCTGCACATGTGATTGTCTGAGGCCTCCTGACTGTGGGAGGCACAGGAAGCTTAAAACATCCTAGGAATGTAGGGGCTTCTGAAGAGTCAAAATCATTAGAATAGGACTGATTAAAGGTTTCATTTGTTGAGCCAATACTTGCTGCCAAATTTTCATATCTTTTATTTGTTGATATAGTTGGTATATAGAAAAAACAAGTAGCAATATTAGATCTTTGAGTTGAGTACCTTAACATTCATTAAGAAAGAGAGCCAAAAATTGTTAGCAAGCCTCTTGGCCAGAAGATAATGTAAATCACCTGAGACCTTTTGCATACAAAAAAGGTATACAGAAAGGGTCAGGACTGCTGCCCCTGCATGACTCCATATCTTCCATTATGTAAAATTTAGGGTATATAAATCCCTTTTGAATAATAAAGTTGGAGGGGTTTTAGTACAAGCCTGGCCTTCCCTGTGTTGATTCTTTCTCTTTCTCCCTCCCTCTTCTTTTCAGGCTGATCCCTTGAAATGCAGAGGCTCACCGAGACTACTTACTTGCCCGGGCTTCTGAGACCCACGTGAGAGGGAGCCCAAGGCGGGTCACCCCTGATATTCAAGTGGGCACTTGTGGCCCAACGTAGATGGTGCAAGTTCCTTGTCTGGAACTTTATTAGTTTTCCACGTAAACCAAGTTAATTAGCCTCTCTTCTCCACTAAATTTTCCTACTACACTACTTCTTCCTAATTTAATCTTATATTTCTACATTAATAAATAAATAAGTTTCTCCTCACCTATGCCATTTATGCTTTGAATTACCCTGGATCCACCAGGATCCAGGTGGATACTGCTGGACCCCAGCAGTAGGCGGTGACATGGGTAAGCATGTCTGTAAACTCAAATCTCCTTGGGGCGAGCTCTTAGGGAGTATTAGTTACAGGGTAAAGTGAAATGAAAGTTACTCAGTCATGTCCAACTCTTTGCAACCCCATGGACTGTAGTCCACTATACTGCTTCCCAGCAGGGAGCTAGGATTTTCCATGTAAGAATACTGGAAAGTATTCCCTTCTTTCTAATACTATTCCCTTCTCCAGGGGATCTTCCCAACCCAGGGATCAAACTCAGTTCTTTCTGCATTGCAGGCAGATTCTTTACCATCTGAGCCAAAACTGTCTTTGAACGCAGGCTTTCAGCAATTAAGTTGACATTTGGGCTTCTTACTGCCTAATCATTCATTTGGATTCAAGGGAAATTTTGAGATGCTCCCAAGCGCTAACAGGTCTTTCTGGTTTTATTTCTCTGGTCTTTTCTTTTGGCATTTTTCTTTTTCTTTCTGACATCAGAGGTGAGGGGAAAAAAGCCTCCATTCTTCTCTGCTTCACAGAACAAAAGTCTCTGAAAACTATAAGTCCTTGTTAGAATCACAAGAAAATTAAGTTTTGTAGAAGAAGTTCTGTTATTTATTTATTTTTCCAAATGCTTGTTGTTTTCTTCTTGAAATCACACCCCCTTTTTTTTTGATAATTTTGCAAATTTATAACTTTTGCACTTTCAGTGTGTGGGCGTGTGCAAATGAACCTAGCGTGCTTCTGTTAGTTTTCACACTGTTTTCTGTTGTGTTCCTGCTGGGCTGCTAAAATCAACTTTGAAAAAATGGCATTATGTTACCTGGGTATTAAAGAAATTATTTTTTACTCTCATATTGGAAAAAATAGTCATTTTAATCAAAAAAATAAAATGACTTGCATTATTTTATTTTAGACCATTTGGTTAGCTTTTACATGTCCATAGGAACTCCAAGTCTGTGATTAAAATTTTGCTTTGGAGGACAAACATGGTATTCAGATATGCTGATAGAAATGCCAAGCCAATGGCAAATGGGTATTTGTAAGAGAACTGATTTATTTACTTTGTCTAAGGTTTGAAAAAAAAATCTTTAATTCTTTCTCATATTTAACTTTAATATTTATTCAAGGGAGATTCAGCCAGCTCCTCTCACTGGATCTTATAATGCATGGGAAAATAAAGCAAAAACAAAGATAAGACATTCTGTATCCACATCAGGCTAATTTAGGATTTCAGTCCTAAGTAAATAGTAAAAATGATTCCAACGTCATCAGTAAATTTTCTGTAGGAATATGGCTGCATGTTTTGAATGTTTCCACATTTTCCACCCAGGAATGAAAACAGAAAATAAGAGTAGGGCGAGACTCAAACTATACTTTCTGTGAAAGTAGCAGTCACTGTGGAAGGTGCTTGCAGTCCTGAAATCAAAAGCCACTCACTCCTTGGAAGAAAAGCCATAACCAAACTCGACAGCATATTGAAAAGCAGAGACATTACTTTGCCAACAAAGGTCCATCTAGTCAAGGCTATGGTTTTTCCAGTGGTCATGCATGGATGTGAGAGGTGGACTATAAAGAAAGCTGAGTGCTGAAGAACTGATGCTTTTGAACTGTGGTTTTGGAGAAGACTCTTGAGAGTCCCTTGGACTGCAAGGAGATCCAACCAGTCCATCCTAAAGGGAATCAGTCCTGAAGAGTCAGTTGAAGGACTGAGGCTGAAGCTGAAGCTCCAATATTTTGGCTACCTGATGTGAAGAACTGACTCACTGGAAGAGACCCTGATGCTGCAAAAGATGAAGGCAGGAGGAAAAGGAGACGACAGAGGATGAGATGGTTGGATGGCATCACTGACTCGATGGACATGAGTTTGAGCAAGCTCTGGAAGTTGGTGATACACAGGGAAGCCGGCTGTGCTGCAGTCCATGGGGTCGCAGAGTCAGACACAACTGAGCGATTGAACTGAATTGAACTGAAGAGTCAGAGAAAACTCATGAATTCCAAATAATATATAAACAATGCTGATACCTGCTGAGACCAGAAAGCTCCAACTGAGAAGCAGTGATGCTCCTGCCAAGAAGAACTAAGAAACAAAGTGCCTAGGGCTGGTAGATCTGTTTATCAGTGTAAATTTAATAAATGTTTAAGTAGTTATTGTGTTCCAAGTATTCCTTGAAGTGATTCATGAATATTCACTTATTTAAACTTCATAAGAACTCTATAACCTACTGTTATTATCCATACATTATAGGTAAACAAAAAATGAGGTATAAAGCTTCAATGGCAATCACAGAAATTAATACAAATATTCCCTTCAACAGTAGGAATAATGGGCAAAGCTAATAGTCTAGGTAGAGAAAGAAGGCACAGAACTATCCAGAGGGACCCACAGTTCTTGATATGACTGAATGTTTGTGTCCCTCCAAAATCCACGGGGGCTTTCCAGATGGTGCTAGTGGTAAAGGATCTTCTTGTCCGTGTAAGAGATGCAATTCATGGGTTCAGTCCCTGGGTCAGGAAGATCCTCATGAGTAGGAAGTGGTAACCCACTCCCATATTCTTGCCTGGAGAATCCCATGGACAGAAAAGCTAGGCTGGCTATAGTCCATGGGACCACAATGAGTCAGACACGAGTGAGCAAACACTAAGCACAAAATTTGTTCTTTTTTTTTTTTTTTTTTTTTTAACCATGCTATGCACATGTGAGATCTTAGTTTCCCCACCAGGGGTTGAACACATACCCTCTGCAGTGGAAGCAAGGAGTCCTAACTACTGGATCACCAGAGAATTCCCTTTAAATGCATCTGGAGCAGCTGCCCATCTCTAACTGCCAAGCCATAATCATTTAACCAAGACTGCCAATATTCTTTGCTCAGTAAGCCCTGGTGGAAAATATTCATTCATGAGTCACTGTTTACTATCAACAGTGCTGAGGCTGAATCAACATGAATATAAAGCTCTTTCCAAACTCTAATTGTCATATCCCTTCCATTGTACCAGACTTCCACAGTCATATCCTGGCTCTTACCCACTGTCGTTGCATTAATGTCCACTCCAGTGGCTTCCTTGTGTTCTTCATTTCTCCATGTCTTAAGTGTGGGGTCTCAACACCACTTCCCAGACAAGTGTTCAAGCACCTGCCCCATCACCAAAGCTTGCTCCAGTTCCCAGTGTCTCATCACCAAAATTTCCAGACTTAAAACATTAGAAGCCTTCAGAGAAGCTCTCAAAATCCCTTATTTAACATGAGACACTAAAGAAAAATAAAGAGAACTGGAAGGAAGATGAGAAAAGTCTCATAAGTTTATAACATATACTACATAGGGATGGGTAAACTCAAAAGCAAAGCAATATATTCATTCAGTTAATTGTGGACAGAGTATGTTTCATGATCTGCTGGGAAACCGCATTTATAATGTTGAGTTTTGGCTTCCAATACCACTAAATAAGCTGCAAAACAGATTATGTAGTGTGCAGACTTGTAATTGACATAAGCTCTTAGAAACCACTGTTATAATTTTCTAATATATAGAGAAGTAAAAAAAGAAAAAATGTCACATTATGTTATTGTCTGGATAAGTCTGGTTGTCATTAAATACAAAAATGCATGCATAAATGTGATTTACTGACAAGGTTAAAACATGCAAACTGAACAGCAAGGTTAACAAAACAAAAACAGAAACAGTGGAAGCTTCCTTCCCCCACCGCAAACTCATCATCAGCATCTCTCCTTTCTCTCTGATTCTCTCTTTTTATGTACACACACACACACACACACACACACATACATACTCATGATGTTATTTGCATATTACTTGGAACCTTTCTAAACTTTATATGTGCTTGGGTGTACTTCTTAGTGGTAATTTTGTGTCTGATACACCTTGTTGTATCTTTCTTTTTAGGTGAATAGAGTGATTATATTAATATAGTACGATTCCAGTAAAGTTTATGTCACAGTTTATATAATCAGAAACACACTGTGCAACTTCGATGCATGAAGCGGGGCACTCAAAGCTGGTGCTCTGGGACAACCCAGAGGGACAGTGTGGGGAGGGAGCTGGGAGGAGGGATCAGGATGCATGGGGCACATGTATACCTGTGGCCAGTTCATGTTGATATATGGCAAAACCCATCACACTATTGTAACGTCATTATCCTCCAATTAAATTGCATAAATTAATTCAAAGAAAGAAACATACTGGTGGGCATGTTAGCTGTTATAAAAGTTGTTTTACTTTCTTAACAGCACTACCACCATCAATATCTTTATAAATGGATAGGTGCATTTGTTTACATTTCTAGAAAGAGGATTTGCAGGTAAAGTAACTGCATTTTAAAATTTGATGTAGTTTGTCAAATTTTCAACCAGAAAGTATACAAAAGTGGGTATATATATATATACACTTCCCTGGTGGCTCAGACGGTAAAGCGTCTGCTTGAAATGCAGGAGACCTGGGTTCGACCCCTGGGTTGGGAAGATACCCTGGAGAAGGAAATGGCAACCCACTCCAATACTCTCACCTGGAAAATCCCATGGACAGAGGAGTGTATATAAAATACTGTTCTGTGTTTTCACACTTTATATTCAGAAAAACCAGCTGATAATTTACAATGTCATAAAGTTTCCAGTTTCATGATACAAAAAGAATAAAATGAAACTGGGAATCACTTTGTGAAAATTTATGGAACTCTACCCCGACCTGGAAAAACCCCTGTGTAAGCAAAATTATATATGTGTATATATATATATATATATATATACACACACACACTTGAAATTAGATATATACCTACAATGAATAAATAAAATATTCAGTAGTAAAGACAAGAAGAATATAAACCCTGGTAAACATTTTGGGAGTTCCTAGGAAAAGCGCACTGTGTTAAGTGAAAATTAAGACTGTATCTTATACAATCTGCTTACTAATGAAACCAAATATAGACACAATAAACTGTAAATGAATTCTGTGGTTATTGAATGCGGGTTGCTTAGTGCTATTTAGTGAAACATGCCACATCCCACATGAAGAGAAAAAGGAGAAAAAAGAGAATGGCAGATATTTTATCCAGAAGGCTTATATCTTTGGAATTCTCCTTCCAAATAGAAGATCTGAAAGATGCAGCCCTGAAGAAAAGTAAAATATAAGATTGAAAGAAATAAGTAAGAGACCAATAGGAGAGCTGGGGCAAACTTCTATATCAAGATCTTCCGTATAATCAAAACCAAAAAAGTTCAGGATGAAAGAATAAAACTCAAATTGTGGAATGGAAGGGTTTTACATGAGATTTCCTGAATATTCAGCAGAGACCTCATGCTCTATTGAAGTTTCAATCTTACAAGGCAGTAGGTAGTCAGCAACTACCGGCAGAAGGGTAGAACTAACATGAGCAATCATATGCTGTCCAATTCTCTCCTGCCATGTCACCCATCAGTACACTATCCTCAAATATAAGCTCTATTTAAAAATGATTTTTGAAAAAAGATACAATAATTTTACTTAACAATTGCTTATTTCCCACTTACAAGGTTCTATATTTTGCAGTCTAATCATAATAGAGAATTAAAGGATCAGCTGCTGCTGCTAAGTCGCTTCAGTCGTGTCTGACTCTGTGCGACCCCATAGACGGCAGCCCACCAGGCTCCCCCGTCATGGGGATTCTTCAGGCAAAGAACACTGGAGTGGGTTGCCATTTCCTTCTCCAATGCATGAAAGTGAAAAGTGAAAGTAAAGTCATTTAGTCGTGTCCGACTCCTAGTGACCTCATGGACTGCAGCCTACCAGGCTCCCCTGTCCATGGGATTTTCCAGGCAAGAGTACTGGAGTGGGGTGCCGTTGCCTTCTCCGTAAAGGATCAGCACAGGGAATATGTATTAGATGCAGGAGAGCTGCGCTTGAAAATTATAAAGCGTTGGTCTACCTTACTGAATGTAGTAGGTTTGCACTCACAGATCAAGTTAATAACTGGTATTTTAAATAAGCACAGCCATTCGAGTTCTGTTGCATTTTGTCTTTGTTTGGCTATTGTGAATGCAATATAATTAAACTCACTTGTTGAATATAAAATTGTATATGAAGTCTGTGGGCTTACTTTTTGCATTTGTGAATAATATACAAGTCCATAAAACTGAACATTTTCACACATTGTGAACATGTCCAAAAAAAACTGCAAAGGTATCTATCCAATATATAATTCTAACACTAATCTTAGCAAACATGAATTTTAAACTTTTCCATAACTGGAGAGAATGTGCTTATGTTATTTATAGCTGTCAACATATCATTTTTTTGTATCAAATTGTCACTGCATTTGATATCTTGTGGGATGACTGATCACCGTGTAATACATTACAAGGTTTGAGTGAAATTTTTAAAATTTACTGAAAATAAGAGAGCTTTCTTGAAGCTATTTGTGACAGAAAAATTGACTCCATGCATGACTTCATGAGTGTGTAACTGCATGTGTAAAGTTTTGAGTTGAACTGAGTCAAGTCATGTGCAGAGAGACTCAAAGATTTAGGAATTATCTATAATATGCAATCATATGCTTTGAGAAAGTAATTCTGTCATCACTAATACTTGTCATCACTAATTATAAGTGATGTAATACTACATATTAAAAATAGTCAAGTGAAAACACATGACACTGCATTACAAGTTGAATACTACTACCCTTCAAGTCAGGAAACAGGACAATTTTATTTTAATGATCAAATAAAAGATAAACATATGCTATGAGTATAGTAGGTGCTTTGGAATAACTAAGAAAGAAAACAAATTTACTTCACAAACACACTTCTTCTGAGTATTAACAGATCTAATGATGGATAATCTTCCCTGAAGGTGACTTAATATAAAAAATCCTCTTTGATAGCTACATATTCACTGCCTGCATATACATGGAACTATGGAAACATTACATCTAAAGCAGAAGTTATGCACAGACTCTGTCTGCATGACACAAATTGCCTGTTAATTTTAGGTTATTAAATCATATGGAATCTGGGATAATTCCTGTGACAATATGCCTTTATGCGCATCTTAGAAAATATTCACATATAGTTGCAGAAAGTTATAAAATATAAAATGCACATCAGGTATACGTAACTGTTTGACATTATTTTGATCTTTATGTTAAGAATATCCATGTTTAATTATATAGAAAGATGACAATTTGAGGCTACTAAATAGAATCTCGACATAATAAAGATTCTACTTTCTCTTATTAATCTTAGCGATCAACTGAATTGTGCTGAGATGTCGGTCCCATGGACAGAGGAGCTTGGTGGGCCACAGTCCACGAGGTCAGAGTCGGAAATGACTGAGCAACTAAATAACAGCAAATTGATATAAGAGCATAAGCATTGCCATCTCTAACACATATTAGCCCTGTGACCTTGGACAACAGACTTTTTCGATCTTACATTCCCTTTGAAATATGAGGATACTTACTTATAGATGCTATAGTGACGATTAAATGAGAAAATGTTTATAGTGCAGTACAGCACCGGTCTCATACAAATTAAGTTCTCTTCAAATGGTGGTTATTATTTTTTTCCCAATTAAATTTCTAATGCTTTCATTATGTCTTGGGAAATTAAATTTGAATTCTTTGAATATCTGGTAATTATTACTTTGGAAATGGACTTTATTAGATTTTTTACTTAGCTAAATGTTGAGTGATGTTAGGACAGAGGCCAAGGTAAAGAGGAAATGAATGTGCTTTGCTTTTATTTTTGAAGATATGTCTTTAGTGGGAGGAAATACTATTATATTTATACATATTTATAAAAAATAAATGGAGCATTTAATATTGCATTTCAAGCAGTTGTGAAGTCAGCAAAATAATGATAAATGTTTTTGCTTTCTAGAGAGAAATGTTCTGAAAGGAGAAAAAAGAATCAGTTCAAATTATCTCGACAGGTTTCTGAGAGTCTTTCAAATTATGTTCTCCAAGCCCAGCTATGCAGTAAGGTCACAACCTAGATAGTTTCAATTTTACATACTCAATAGTTAGCACACTAATTTTAGCTTATTGAATATAGGAGTTAGATCTCTATATATTGTTGCACATATAGTTTAAGCATATTTAAGATGTGTATGTCACTGGTATGCCAGAAGAATTAACTTATAGAAATCATGGGAAAGCTTTTAATATATGAAGTGTTTAAAAAATGTTGAGAGTATTTTAATGTTTAGATTTATTAACTATTTGGTCAAAATTATGTACATTGAGATATAGCATTGGTGAGAACAAGAATGACAGATAACAAAATTTAAACTTTAAAGTAGAATTACAAACAATTCTTAAACATGTTTTAGCTTTGAAATGAAATTCAATTTTTTTTCAAAGAGGTAATACAATGGGAAAGTCAAAGATAAAAATATATTTGACTTTTAAGAAATTTGATTTCCCATCTGCTCTTAAAAACCCCCAAATCAAGCTTCTCCTTCTGACCAGTTGAAGAAACAGGGACCAAATATACCCTTCCTATCTAAACAACTGGGAAACTGTACCAAACGCAGAAAAAAGGCAAGAATTTTCATACACTAGACAACAGGCAATGCAGAGTTACGATCTCTGAGAGGACAGACAAAGTGAGTCCTAAAATACCAGGCAGTCATTGCAGGTATCTACAAGCTGCATCATAAGAAGAAATGCAGAGAAGCCAGAAGTCTTCCTGAGTTGAGGACTCAAAGATCAGAGTATGAAGAAAGGAAAGTAGCTGAATTTTTAGGCA
>SJYC01087808.1:0-12219 GCA_006408675.1 Madoqua kirkii
AACATGTTTTAAATATGAGACAGTTTCAGATAATACATTTATTATTGCTTTACTGATGCTATGCTAGACATTGGTGAATTTCAAGCCTGTCATAATCCTGACAAAATAATCAAGGAGATTTCAAGAATATTGTCCCAAAAGATGTTTTTTATAAGTTAAAATATTCTATAGTGTTTTATTTATTGATAATATTCCTAAGTGGAAAGGAATTAAAACTCTGAGAAACCAAAATTGTAGTATAATTGTTTTTAAAAATGGCATTAGAGGGCACTATTGCATATTTTGTAGAAACTGAAAGCTTGAATGCATAGCTATGTTGAGACAGTATATGTTGGAACACTGTTTTCCTAGTTATTCTGATACATTGGCTTAAACAGAGACCATAAATCTTTGTCATTTGTTGAAGAAAGAGAGAGAGAGTGAGGGAGAGAGGAAGGAAGGAAAGAAAACAAAGAAAGAAAAAAAGAAAGGGAGGGAGGGAAAAAGAAAAAAGAAAGACCATGGAATATATTACTCTTTAAAAATGAACAAAAAAGGAAAACTTGGGGATATAATTTCAAACTGTATGCTTTAGAAGTACTAAGATAATGAAGAAAATAAACTTAAGCCAGAGAAGAAAAACATCCACAAAGCTGTCTTTTTTTTTTCCTGATTATTTGCTTCATTTAGATCAGAATCAGAATGGTTAAGGCTTAATGAAACAGCAATGAGATGATCTATTTGAACATCATAGACAGCACAATCTTACAAAGGAAACACTCACTATAGTGCTTCCCGATAAAAAATATTAACTTACTTGTTCAGTGAGGTCATATTTATACATTTATTTAGTACTACGCAACTACGCAGCAGCAGCAGTAGCACGCTGTGTAAAGAGGGATGGCAAATTAAATAGCTCTTGGTCTCGTTCTCAAAGTATACATTAGTTTTTTTAGTTTTTTTTTTCTTTTTGCTTGTTTGCTTAAGATTATTACCCAAACAAATACAGGAAAGCAGTAGATTAGTGATTATAATTTTCTCTAGTAACTAAATGCTTCAATGATGGGTACGATCCTTAAGTCTCTGTTAGCTGGTGCTTCTGTTAAATAGAACCGAAAACTAGAAAACTTGTAGGTATTTAGGAAAAGCACTGCCTTTTCTCTCTTTCATTCCAATATCTTATGAATAGAGCATATTGAAACACATATCTGTAACACAACCGAGATTATTAAGTATACTTTTGAAAAAGAAAAATATGAATTTTTAATATTTTACCATAGAGACATTATCTACATGGTTCACCTAAATAATGATTTGCCCACACACCTTTCACCTCCTAGTTTATCACTTCGCCTATGTGTGCAGATGTGGATATACTTCTCAATATCTAATTATTCCACATCATATGCAATTTGTGTGCTTTCTGTGATCTGAAAGGTTTTTGTTTCACTTTCCCCTTAGGAGTATTTTCTAGTTTTAGAAGTGTTAGCTTTTTACTCCACATTCTTTTATTTGGTTGATCAGCAAATTCTTGAAATTTTGCTGCTGCCTACTGAGGAAGATTTGTTTAACACTTTCAGCTATGTTTTCTGATCATTGGCAGCAGCATGGATTTCGCTGCTGCAGTTTAATAAGTGATCTGGACTAGAAAGAATGTCCTTTACATGTACTGAATGCAACTGTTAACTCTTGGAGTGGTTTTACTGAAGCGCTCACTTGATTGCCTCTGGTCAATGTGCCATATTGGCATTCTAAAACTCATTGCAGGGGACTTTGGAAGAAAGCATAACAGAAAGTCACTGTTTATTTACACCCAGAAAATTTGATTTCCCAGCCAGATTATTAAGACATTAATAACCAAAAGCATTTTGTGGAAATATAGATATATGCTACAATATGCACATATAATGTAAACAGTTTTTTTGTATTAAGTCCTTTGTGGAAATACACACACACACACACACACACACACACACGTGTGTGCATATCTGGGAGTATATGAAGAAAATAGGTTTTTCTCTCTTTTTGGATAGAAGGGTTAATGATTATTTTTACTTTCTTCTTTATACTTTTTCTATATCTTTTAAAACTTTCACAATAAACATTGATTTTTGCAATCAGAAAAACAACAAAAATAGCTATTTAAGATAAATAAATGATCAAAGTCATTCATCCTACTGACATGAGGGTCTTTAATGGGAAGTGAGTACAAGTAAACTGTAAGTAAACTGTATAAAAGCATAATTTTGTATTTGATTGAATATTCTGACTTCTGTAAATTTCTGAGTTTCTGAGCCCAACCAATTTACATGATTGGTATAACTGCTTTGGTGGTGATGTGGACTCTGTAAGTTAAAGACAGTTAGATGGTTAAAAACAGTTAAAGATGGTTAATTATTTTTTGAGTATATCATCAGTGTATTTCATCATTTTTTCCAAAGAAAGTCCTTAAAAACAAAGGTTATCCTTTACTCCTCTATTGAATATGATTTCTTTTATAAAGTATCTATAGAAAATAAGGTCAGCAAAAGACATATTTCCTGAAAGTGTTTTTAAGCAAATAAATTATAGTTCTAATCATGGCCAAGGCTACCTTGTTAGCATTTGATTTAATGCTTCAATAATTTTTCCATGGCAATGTGCTTCAAAGGAGGTAAGTCCTAATAGAAGCTGCACATTTGTACTTAATGTGTTGTTAAATTGATACAGAAAAGCAATATTGATGTAATATTTCTCAATCATGCATTCTCTCTCAACAGAAAGTTTATAATAAATTAAAAGTGAGCTGACATGCAAAAACTAAGTAATCTAATATTAATTGTGAATTCCTTAACTTGCCAAAACCAATTGTTGTTTCATTTTGAGTAACATTTTTTCAGTGTTTATTTCAAAATTAGTTAAGTTCACCTCCCCACAAAAGGTTCATTTTTCTCCTCTTTATAGAAAACATTAAATTCTCTAGTCTAGCTTTTTAAATAAGTACAATTAAAGTCGTCATCAGAAGAAATGAAATTTGCATAAACACATGCCTTAATAGCCTTTGGTACTGAAATAGAAATTACTCTTCTTCTTGATGTACTTTGCTCTAATGTCTTTATAACTGGATGTTTGTTATTCATCTTTTGTTAAAGTTCATTTTGTTTGTGAACAATGCATTTTAGTATGATTCAATAATTTATTTCAAATTTGTGTTAATTATGGTAACTTAATTCTCACATATTTATTGAGGTTGGAAAATTTGAACAATAAATTCAGTCAAATTGATGTGACTTAAAGTAAATGAAATGTGGCACTGCTAGAAAAATCATGTACATTTTTTTCAGTCTTCATTCAATGTTAAATTATTTGTTTCACATCACCTTTATTGGAATTTATCATGTCTTTGAAATTGTGGTGAAGGGTAAGAAATATTGAATGTATTCTGAGAATCTCTCTCCATAGTCAAAATTACAAAACATATTTCATTTTTGTTCATGAAAATATAAGAAGCTATCCATTCTTTTGATAAAATGGTCTCTTAGAATTAGCACCACTCACCTCTCACATGTAGGATGGAGACATTGGCCTGTTAATTTTAATTAAAAATAAATAATATCCTATACTTCTTTTATTTCGCATAAAAATTAGCACATTGGGTAGGCTCTTAGAATAAGCAATAAATGTCAAGCCCAGAGTGAGAAAAATACTAAAAAGCAAATACTGTCATTTTTATGCTTCACCCATAATGCTTCCCATTTCTCCTTAGGTCCCAGGTAGACTACTTTGACAGGACAAGTTATAACCTGTTTTAAAACCTCAAGATGTACAATGACTTGTTGTTTCGATAGAATGGCAGTATCCATGAGATTACAACCTAAGTTCTCATCAAATAGGGGCAGTGATCTCTATCAACAAAGTGTTGGTGGGAGCGTTTTCATGTGAAAACATGCAAGATCTAGTAAGTAAGAAAAAGGATGTTTTTCAAGACAGTATAGAATAATCTCACTCATTTTAAACTTGGACTTTAGCTAGCCAAGTTGACCCACACAAAAACCATCACATATGCACCCTCTCCCTGCCCTCTTTTTACACACATTAAATTTATAAATGTAATTCTTTGGAACTCGAGTTAACCTACATATTTATAAGTGAAATATAAAAGTAACTACTGAATCTAAAATTACAGAGGTTAGTGGTACAGATGGTAGATGAGAGGTTCTCATTTACCTTTCATTTAGACATTAGGACAGGTCCCTCTTTGATGTATTGAAAGAGAGTGATTATCCAAACAACATTTAACATGGAAAGCAAAAATGTTCTAAGAAAAAATTTTCCAAAGCTAAATATTATTAAAAACTATTAACGAAAGTTATAAGAGTATGACACAGCAGACAATTCTCCTTTCCTTATCAACACTAACAATCCAAGCCCTTGAATAATATGTAGATACTTTATACTTTTCAACTGATAGACGAGAGAAAATTTGGTAATGCATCAGATGAGATTATGACTCTTTGCAACCCACTGACTATAGCCCCTCGGGCTCCTCTGTCCATGGGATTCTCCAGACAAGAATACTGGAGTGAATTGCTATTCCCTTCTCCAGAGGACCTTCTCGACGCAGGGACTGAACTCAGGTCTCCTGCATTACAGGCAGATTCTCTGCTGTCTGAGCTATAGGGAAGTCCTCACATTTAAAGAAATGCCAGATAACCTTATTTTTCCATGTAACTGAAAGCTTTTTCTCGAGTGATTCATAATCATATTCAATCACTGACTTGGAAGATACAAATCTGTCATGACCTAAATTTTGTTAACTAGTCAAAAGCCTTCAGAAGTTGAAACAAAACTTGACCCTGTTCAGGTTGATAAACATTTCTAGGTGGACCAGACCATTTTGAACAGCATAATTTAAGATTGGGGATTTTGTTCTTTCCCACTTCCACAATCTTTTTTGTTAGTGACATAATAATTCAAAATAATTTAAAATGAATTGAACATATCCAATTCTGCTTTACACTCCTAGATAAATAGCTTCTATTCAGAAGATGGGTTTTATTGTAACAAAACAGTAAGTTCAGAGCTTATTGGTATAAAATTCTTTGGTGTAAGGGCAAAATAAACTATGCTAGTCCAAAATCACATATTTATTAGATATATTTTTAAATGAGTGGCTTATAGCCACTAATTCTCAAAGCCAGGTGCTATCAATTTTTTTTTGACTGATTTTAGAGAACTTTTCAAGGTACCTGTTCAATTAGGTGTTTCATCAGTGTGTTATTGGGAGTTTTTATTACTTTAATCTAGTCCAAAGAGCAAATAATTTTAAAGCCAAAATCATTGTGACTATAGCCACTTTGAGGCTGTAATAGTTTCTGTGATTGCATAATGGAAAGACCCACAACGTTAAGAATCTTGACTCTACCAACAGTCACCATTTAAGGAAGTGTTCTTTGATGCAGGTAAGAGTCTGAATTAAGTGCTTTAGTTTTAATGAATATGTCAATCCTTCGTTCTACTTGGCTGATTTTTAAAGTTCCTAGATCTGCCATTAGCAGACACATAGGGTACCTGTAATCTAAACTATTTCCAGGCAATATAACTGCCACTTTCATTGCCTCTCAAATCTCTCCAAATGCTTTTTTTCCAGTGGAAACAATTTAGAATATTTTCTGAGAAGCAAATCAGCATCCATTTTTCTATATCCTCCTTTGTACTCTAGGTTGCATTTGCTCTTACCTACAACACAATTGCAAGAACCTAATCCCTTGAGAAGTCTTCATGTGATTGGGGTGGAAGGACTGAAGTATGTTTTAGTCTGTTTAAAAATACCACAGCTGATGTCTTACACATTTTCTCACTTTTCACACTTCTGGAGGCTGCAAAGTCCAAGATTAAAGTGCTCCCAATTTCAGTGTTTGGTGAGAGTCTGCTTTTTGTTTCTTGGGTGTCTTTTCTTATGATAGACCCACTAGGAATCTCTGTGGGTTTCTTTTATAAGTCGTTAATCCCATTCATGGGCTCCCCTGGTGGCTCAGATGGTAAAGAATCTGCCTGCAATGTGGGAGACCTGGGTTCGATCCCTTGGTTGGGAAGATCTCTTGAAGAAGGGAAAAGCTGCCCACTCCAGTATTCTGGCCTGGAGAATTCCATGAACTGTACAGTTCATGGGGTCACAAAGAGTCTGACAGGATTGAGTGATTTTCACTTTCACTTTCGGTCAGATTCCTGAGAGCTTAATCCTCATGACCTAATCACTGTCCAAAGTGATTACTAATGGTATTAGAATTTCAACATATAAATTGGGGGGGGAGGGGACAAACATTCAATCTATAGCAGAATGAAAACTAAAACAAAAACACAACACATGAAAAGATGCTCAACATCACTCATTATCAGAGAAATGCAAACCAAGACCACAATGAGGTACCACTTCACACCAGTCAGAATGGCTGTGACCCAAAAGTCTACAAGCAATAAATGCTGGAGAGGGGGTGGAGAAAAGGGAACCCTCTTACACTGTTGGTGGGAATGCAAACTAGTACAGCCACCATGGAGAACAGTGTGGAGATTCCTTAAAAAACTGGAAATAGAACTGCCTTATGACCCAGCAATCCCACTGCTGGGCATATACACCGAGGAAACGAGAATTGAAAGAGACACATGTACCCCAATGTTCATCATAGCACTGTTTATAATAGCCAGGACATGGAAGCAACCTAGATGTCCATCAGCAGATGAATGGGTAAGAAAGCAGTGGTACATATACACAATGGAGTATTACGCAGCCATTAAAAAGAATACATTTGAATCAGTTCTAATGAGGTGGATGAAACTGGAGCTGATTATACAGAGTGAAGTAAGCCAGAAAGAAAAACATCAATACAGTATACTAACACATACATATGGAATTTAGAAAGATGGTAATGATAACCCTGTATGTGAGACAGCAAAAGAGACACTGATATATAGAACAGACTGTTGGACTTTGTGGGAGAATGGCATTGAAACATGTATAATATCATGTAAGAAACAAGTCACCAGTCTAGGTTCGATACAGGATACAGAATGCTTGGGGCTGGTGCACTGGGATGAACCAGAGGGATGGTATGGGGAGGGAGGTGGGAAGGGGGTTCAGGATGGGGAACACGTGCATACCTGTGGTGGATACATGTTGATGTATGGCAAAACCAATACACTATTGAAAAGTAATTAGCCTCCAATTAAAATAAATTTATATTAAAAAAACCACACACACACACACACACAAGCCTGGCCAACGATCTGATCAGCATCCATGCAGCATCTGGCACACACAACCATCCTGGTGGTTGCCCAGAAGAGAGAGAGAAAGCAGAAGATGTTCTTGCTCCTGCTGGCCACCTCTGCTGATTTCTTAGATACACCTGTATCCTTTAGGCACCTCTGGCTCTCTGCAGACACCAGTGCCTCCCGTTCAGCACTGCTCTGTCCCTCCCAGTTTTCTCATCCCTTGCCTGAATTAAAGCAAAGGAGTTTCTCAGGTGCATAAACTGTGCAATGATTTTGCACTTATGCATTGTTTTCTTCTTCTGTGTTACTCTTTTCTGGAGAAGTTCCCAAATGAAACACTGCTCCAATGCGTTGCAGAATTTTTCCTCATTACTTTTGGCAGCCCTGTTTGTAACCAAGAATTAACAGATTTTATTTTCCTGCCTCAAACATAGCCTAGTGGTGGTTAGGGTGCAGGATGGCAACATGCTCTATTTAGAATTACAATTACCCAGAGATAATGAACTTTTATTAGTTGCCCACACAATTGTGTTTCTCATGATCTTTTATCACAACACAATAATGATAAAACTCCTTATTTCTTCATGTGTATAGAATGTGATGTCCCTGCCCCCTTCAAATTGTCATACTGCTTTCATATGCCTCATGGGCATAGTTTTAGGCTCAAACTGGTTCTCAAACTATGCAAGATTTTTATTACTTAATCAGGTGAGAACAGCAAGGAATTTACTTATTAGAACTTAAAATATTGTTTTTCAACCATCAGCTTTCCTCTCTGGATCACTCACCTCATGTCTCCTTACAAAACATGAAACTCAAAATTTAACAAATAAACTTGCTATTCTGCCCCTTGTAGAGTTGCATTTGCACTTTTTTTTGGTTTGTGTCTGCCATATCACTGTCTTTTCTTTTATCCCCAGGAAAATCTGGGGATAGAGTGGAGAGTGGTATTTATTATTTCAACATCCAAGCATAAACAGCAATGTTTCTTCTAAACACTTCAATTATGTAAAATTTAATGGAACACCTGACTTTTGTAACTGATCATTTCCCCGTTTTGCTAGGAATGTTAACACAGAACTTTTACCTTATGTTCCACATCTCCCTATTCCTCTTTCCTCTTTTTATTTCATTGTCATCTGTCTTAGTTGGCTCAGGCTGCTGTTAGGAAATACAACAAACTGTTTAGCTTAAAGAAAAGACATCCATTTCTCTCAGTCTGGAAGCTGGAAATTGCAAGGCATATTTGTCCTTGGTGAGGGCTCTCTTCTTAGCTTGTAAGCAACTGCCCTCTGCTCTGTGCTCACACAGCCTTTCCTCATGCACACACATGGGCAGAGAGTGGGCCCTTCCTTTCCTCCTCTTATACAAGGGCACTAATCCCATCATGCAGGCCCCACCCTCATGGCCTCATCTAAAACTAAACTGAGAAGACAAACATTCAGCTCATAACGTGACTGTTGTGGAAAGTCAAGGAAAGTTCATGGTGTGGTGTCCTTGGGTACCTCTTAAAGACAAAGGGTCTTAGCAGAAGACATACTTTTTCACATCTGGAGTTTGTGTCTAGAAATAACGTGATATAGCCAATTATAATATCTTTTTCTCACACGTGTGCATGCCATGCTTCGTTGCACACATTAAAAAAAGATTCTTTGGGTAGTTCCAGTTTTGCTGTAGGTATTCCCTTTACAGCAATCTTAAGAGCTAACAGATAACTTTCTTAAGAACATTTTTATCACAAAATCTGCCTAGTTCCCTCTAGCTCCCAACTCACTCAATACTTGCTATACCTCACTCTAGGCCAATTCATCCTGGATGCTTTTGAAAAGAAGGGTGTCTTCCTTGTGACTGTCTTTCGGACTGGAAGGCTGTGGTCCAGGCTCTTTTAAGTCTATCCTCCAGTCACATGGAAGAGTTTGTTTACACTATCCAGTCACTCTTTCTAAATAAATAGCATCAATAGATTAGGAGATAATCTGGGTGAATTATTAAGAAATCCATTAGGTAATCATGGGCCTGTTGGAAGTTTGGGTGTAGTTTTATTCTACAACATAAAATATTTATATCTACTAGGGCTCCCCCGGTGGCTCAGAGGTTAAAGCGTCTGTCTGCAATGCAGGAGACCTGGGTTCGATTCCTAGGTTGGGAAGATACCCTGGAGAAGGAAATGGCAACTCACTCCAGTATTCTTGCCTGGAGAATCTCATGGACAGAGGAGCCTGTGGGCTACAGTCCACAAGGTCACAAAGAGTCGGACACGACTGAGTGACTTTAAAGTAATATCAATGGAGAAGGCAATGGCACCCCACTCCAGTATTGTTGCCTGGAAAATCCCATGGATGGAGGAGCCTGGTAGGCTACAGTTCATGGGGTCGCAAAGAGTCAGACATGACTGAGCGACTTCTCTTTCACTTTTCACTTTCATGCATTGGAGAAGGAAATGGCAACCCAACCCAGTGTTCTTGCCTGGAGAATCCCAGGGATGAGGGAGCAGGGTGGGCTGCTGGACTGCCATCTATGGGGTTGCACAGGGTCGGACACGACTGAAACAACTTAGCAGCAATAGCAGCAGCAGCAGCAGCAGTAATATCAATAATTTTGTTTGTTTCATTGCTTTATATGGTTTGTTTCATTTTAAACTAAAATAGAGCAGAAAGTAGGAAAAAGGTATGCATGGCAAAATAATAGTTAAAATGATTTTATAAATGCAGAGAAGAATATTCCAGATACAATTGGCATAAATGAGTTTAAAATGAAATATTTTTCAAACCTAATCTTGATTTTAAATGGATATATATGGAATAAGAAAATATAAAATACAATAATATTTTTAAACATAGAACATCTCTACATAAAAAAATATTTTTATGTAAAAACAAATGTAGGAGGGCATATTTAAGTGACCATATCATTTACTATTAGCATCCTCATATTTCATAATACCTAATTTAAAAAAATATATCTTAAAAATAATTAGATTGAACTTCTGAGTAGGAATTTAAAAAATATTTTAAAATTGCCAACACCTGTGAGTTTGAAGCTTGTCTTAATGGTGAGCTAAGGAAAGTAGATACTTTTTACAGTACATTTTTCCATCTATAAGACTGAAATTACCTCTTGTGGGGGTACCAAATTGAAGGTATATATATATAAAAGCATGACATTCTTGATGACTGTAAGAGCTTTCCATTTACTTTCCTTGCAGGAATTCTCTAATAATTTGATTTAAATCTTCCTCCAAGCAGAGAATGCTAAGTTGCTGTACTGTAGCTCAGAACAGAATTTATGTTTTAAGTGAATCATTCTCCTTTGTAGAGAGAGATGTATGGCCTCTGAACCCCAAATTACAAAAACTCATTCTCGGTAATTAAAAGCTAAAAATAAGCCTGACAGCATACATCTTTTAAATTTATTTATGTATTCACAGTATCTTTCACAGAGTTTTAGGCACAAACTTCCCGTCTCTACCAAATTTTTAACAATGATGTGGCCTACTTTAAATTTCATCTTTTCAAATACTTGTAATTTACTCTGATAGTATAGTCAGTGTGCATTTATGGGGAACATCTTCATAGTAAAAATAAGTCTTTTTCTGGAAAGTTTTCTTAAAAAAGAAGACATTGGCATATATATAGACAACTAGCACAACACAAGTCAGGTACTATTCTTTCTTATACTTATCCTACTAGGAATATTAAAGCATACACACACACACATACACACACACACATACACACACAGACTGCTTGGGCATACACATAAAGTTCTAGGAAAAGTAGAAAAAGGCACTATATTTAAATGAGGGTTAACACTAGAGAAGGACAGCTGGAGGAAAACTTTTATACGGATTACTTTTTGTCATATTACTTATATTAATGTTTCCTCTAGTGTTTACCAATCAATTATCTATAAAGTGATCTGAAAAATACACACACTCACACAGACTGCTTGGGCATACACACAAAGTTCTAGGAAAAGTAGAAAAAGGCACTATATTTAAATGAGGGTTAACACTAGAGAAGGACAGCTGGAGGAAAACTTTTATACGGATTACTTTTTGTCATATTACTTATATTAATGTTTCCTCTAGTGTTTACCAATCAATTATCTATAAAGTGATCTGAAAGGAGGCTGGATTCTCTTAGCAGAAAGCACATACTCCTCATCAATTTGTAATTCACCAAATGTATTTAACCACGGGAGTAATATTTGATGATAATACTATGAATTAGTTAGGAGAGAGATCCAACAGAAGGGAGAATTATTCCCAGGGTATGATTCAAGTCTTTAGACAAATGGCGCCACATTCCCAAATCATTAGCAAATTTTCCTAGTGACATGGGCAAATTAGAAGACATATTAAAATGTGTGTAGGAAATCATCCAAGCAAAATGAAATCACAAGGACAATACTCTTATATCACAGGGCTTCTGTCTTTATCTCTGCATGATTAAGTAGTATTAATTAGGAAGTGTAGATGAGGGTAGAATTATGTATTAATTTACATTATTGTTTCAGTGATTCAAAAATAGTACAATGTATTTCTGTAGGTGCCAGAAATATTTAAAGCTCTTCCAGCTACCTTATCTCATGTGTTATTTATAAAACTTCGACAATTTACCCAAGCCATACAGGTTTTATGTATGCGGCACTTATTCTGTTAGGTACTCTTAAGAGACTTACAGATATTAACTCACTTAATTCTTGTAACAACGCATAAACTATATTCTACTGCTATTCTGTTTGCTGATGATAAATATGAGTTCAACTAACTTTTCTTAAATTATATTCCCAAAGACTAGTAGAGTCAGATTCAAACTCAAGATATTTGGCTTCAAAGTGTGTATGTGTGTGTTTTAATCAAGGGTCCCTATTTTTGTGCATTCATTTTTAATGAAATGACTGATATAATACTTGTATACCTATAATTTGATTATTTATTTTCTAATCTTCATATCTGCTTTATTTTTTCTTTCCTTTGTCTTTTGA
>SJYC01087815.1:0-12164 GCA_006408675.1 Madoqua kirkii
GAAAATGACTGTTAAAAACCAAGAGCCTTGAAAAGTCTGCATTTGGGTGGTTATCACCATTCTATTTCATATTTCCACATAAGTCACCAGTCCATGCCCTACCTTCTGACCATGCTGTTATTAAGGAGAGTTGAAAGGCTGAACACCACGGCTGCTGTGTCTATACATAAAAGTGAAACTATGTTTTCGTTCTGCACTGTTGGGTCTACCTAAATAAAACTTCTTTTCTAATGAAAAATGTGCCTTAATGTTTCTTGTCTTCTCTTCAGGGAAGAAGTGGCAGAAGATGAGTCCCAAAATGTCTTGAGGCCTTTTCCTTTGCTGGATACCTGAGATTCAGTAGGCTTCATGGCCTACAAAAATCCAGTTGGCACTAACTAATGGAAAAAAGTTCTTGATTAAGGGCTGACAGATTCTGGAATTTCTAAAGCAGAGACCACATGCTTTCTGATTGGGAATTGTTTGCCTGGGTGTGGAGAGGAAGGAACAGAGGCTTTGTGCTGCTAAACACGGGTTTGCCTGCCTCCCTTTCTCAAGAAGGGGACTCTCTTATACAATGGTCAATTAGCACAATTGACTATTATAGGTAGTAAATGAGCTGCCTGAAATCTTAATATAATGCCTGCCCCACAGTGAGGCCTGTAAATGCTAGCTGTAACTGTCATCAGCTCCTCCCGTAGCCCCACTGTTCCTGAGGAGGGCAACACCAGGGAGCTTGGAGGTTGTGTTAGTCTACTGCTCCATTTTACTACAATCATTGCAGCTTAAAGCAATACATATTATTATCTGGCAGTTTTCTGGTTTAGGAGTCTGAACATGGCTGAGCTGGGTCCCCTGCCCAGGGTCTGACAAGGCTGCAATCAAGGTGTGGGTTGCACTTGTGCTGTAATCCGGAGGCTCTACTGTGAAAGGAACCGCTTCCAAGCCCCCCACCGCATCCCCTGGCCTGAGTTATTAACAGATTTCATTTTCTTGGGATTGTATGACTGCCTTTTCATTGACTGGAGGCTGCTCACAAGTCCTGATGTGTAGGTTCCTCTAGCATGACTGCTCACATCGTCAAGCCCATAGTGTTACCAGCCCATGTTCGCTCTGCTCGCCACAGGATAGGTCAATGAATCTGAGAGGCGAGGGGTTGAGGCAAGAAATACTACTTTACTTAGAAAATCAGCTGACCGAGAAGATGGCAGATTAGCATCTCAAAATAATCATCTAATTGGGGTCTGGATGCCTATTTCTTTTATGGGTCAGAGATGAGGGGGAGGTGAGGAAACAAAGTAAAAAAGGACCTTAATTTTGCAAATATCTCATAGAATGGCAAGCCTCAGGCCAGGGGGATGTGCCAGTTTCTTCCTTCCTGCCATCTGCAGGTGGGTAGGGTTCTGAATAAAGGCATTTTAACAGTCAGGCGTAGGGGCAGGGGCCTCTGAAGCAGGCCATTATGTATGATTATAATAACAAAAGCAATAGAAAACAAGTCAAAGAAACAGTTTCAACATGGAGTTAGAATAAACTTCTTCCTGCATCAACAGCACTGTCTCCCAACTGGAACGGGCCCGGTCCCTCTTTTAAGGGTTTTGAAATCAGGCCCCTCAGGATACTCTCCCTCTTGATGGACTCATAGTGAACTGCTTTACAGCTGAATTTTATCTGCAAAATCTCTTTGCTTTTGCCTTGTTGTCTAGAAGTGAGTCACAGGAACTGCCTCACTCAGGGAGATTACACAGGGCATGAACATCCAGGGAATCACGAGGCTACCTTAGGGTCTGCCCACAGGAAGTTATCGTGAATCGCAGCATCTCTGACTCTGACCCTGTGGTGTAACCTACTCCAGGGGAAGTTATCCTGAATCACAACATCTCTGCCTCCTACCCTGTGGTGTGGGCTCCTCCACACCCTTCCAAGTCCTCCACCCAGCCTGAGCACAGTTCCTCAGGCTCTTGTCTCTGCTTCCTGGAAGTACTCTCATGGATTTGCCATGTCTAACACATCTTCCACACCCCTATCAGTGGATTTCTTGGAAAACCAATCTCATGCCAATCCTCCTCACACACACCCCCTCAACACTTAAATTCTCCACCTTTCCTTGGATTTCAGCATAAGGAGCAAACTTTAGAGGCCCACCTCCTGCCCACTGCTTCAGGTTCATCCCTAACATCCCTCCTCTTTTTGATGTGGCTGTTGGGACCAGAGTAAGAAAAGCGAGAGAGATCCCATCTTGAAGCGTGTCATCCATCTTAAAAACAAGATGTGAACTGGGCATGAACCTTGCCCAAGAGTGAGGAAACTGTTGCTAATGCAAACTGGGTTTCCTGGAGACTTCACTCCCTACAGATGACAAACGGAGACTGTAGTTGAGGTCAGGCTGCCCCTGTTGGATTAAGCATAGAGACATCTCCCCTTAATGTGTAATGATTGTCCCCCCACCTTAATCTTAGTTGTTTGTTCTCCTAGCACCTATTTGTTGTAAAACTCAGTCATATACAGCAAAGAGGTTGCTAACATCTAACCAGTCATGTAATGGAGGGTATAAACCTCTCAGAAACATCAGGGTCCTTGCTGGGAACTGATTCCCCTTGGACCCACTGGCATAAGAAACAGCACTCCAGTGCTCAGAGGCACTTAGTGGCCTCTGAGGTGTGTTTTGCAACTCTGGATTCCACAACATGGCCACATGTATCGTTCCTTTACGTCCTCTTTGCTTTCTCAGGTGCTCTTCTCTGTCTCCAGTCCCTCTTAACTTTTATCAAAGTCAGTTCCAGGTTGGTGGGAATGCAGAATGGTACAGCCACTGTGGAAATCAGTATGGCAGGTTAAAAAAAAAAAAAATGAAGCATATCATTCCCATATGATCCAGCAATTCCACTTCTGGATATGTATTAGTCCAGGCTCTCATAACAACCCAGAAACTAACCCCATCACCATAAAACCCAAGACTGCCAGCCACGTGACAGCACAGTCCTCCTAGGTTTCTTCACCCTGCTGGTCTCTGCCCAGGCGCCCCTTCGCAATAAAATCTCTTGACTTTGTCAGTGCATGTGTTGAAGGAGGAAACAGACAGAATAGGCTCCAGCTTGAAAGCAGGACTCCATCTTGAGCTGGACTATGGACTATGAGCTATATGCCCAGTATCTGTGGAAATGACATACCAACTGGAAAACCAGACACACCCCTACACCTCCACCCCCACCACGGAAAAGCCCCAGGGCTGACACCTAGACTCTCCATTACCTAAAAGAATACCCTAATTATCTGTGTAACCAAATAGGATCATAAATTCTATTATGCTTATTAGGGTATGACCACAGGCGTATTAATAACCGTCCACCGTTAACTACCTAAGCTTAAGGCATATGAATCATGGGTTAACATTTATTCTTTCTTCTCCTTTTTCAACTTTGTATCTTTTTCCTTTGTTCAGACTAGTTTCAGAGAATTTGGGGAGGTGAGTTTGAGCACATACACTTAGGGTATATAAATTTTCACATACACTGTTCAGGGTGCTTGGCTAAGAGGAGACTCTGCCTTGGGCCTGTCAATATAATAAACCGCACTCCACTAGCTGCATTGTCCTTCTGAGTGAGTTTGTTTCCCAGAACGCATGGCTACAACAGTGTCTCTCAGATAATTCATTTCTGAGAGACATGAATGTTGGTCAAGAGCCCACTCTCTGGCCCTGGAAGGGATCACCCTTCCTGCAACAAGGAGAGCTTACATGTCTGAAGCAGGGCCCTGGAGTGACACCCAACCTTGTGCGCCAGATGACCAGCAGGACACAGCAGCAGGCTTTGCTACTGAGGGAAGAGGGAAGTTACCATTTATAGAGGGAACTGACATCAGGTTACCTGAGAAAATAATTGCTCTGAAGATTAGAACCAGCACTGGTCAGGCTCTCTGATTAAGAGTGAAGGTCAGTCAGGTAAGTAGGCTGTGGGTGAGGCAGGGAATGGTCAAGCAGGGTATATTCAGACAGCAAGAGAACAGCCATTTTGAGTGGCCTGACCGTATGTAGAGGTCTGACCTACACCTATTTAAACACTGATGCTGAGGAGTAAGACTGTAACACCTTCTATTTTTGAGTTGTGCCCACCCAGGAAAGAGGCTGAGTCTACGCTTCTTCCCCTACACCACTACCACCACCACCCAAGTTGAGAGCAGTGCATTAGGATAGATGCTGGATGCAGCTGACTCAGGCCAGCAATTCTGTGTTTCCCTTGATAAAACCAAATTGCTGTAACTAAACAGAATGGAGAATTCATTGATTCTAATCCTACCTTTTTCCCTTTCAGATAACATCAGTGTTCTGGTTCCCTTCTTGAAAGTGAGATGAGGGACTTCCCGGGTGGTCCAGTGGTTAAAAATCCACTTGGCAGTGCAGGGGACTCAGATTTGATCCCTGGTTGGAAAACTAAGACCCCATATGCCACGCAGCAACTAAACCTGTGTGGGGGAACTTCTGAAGCCCAGCGACTCTGGAGCCTGTGGTACCACAGTTGGAGAGTCCATGTGCTGCAACAAAAAATCCCAGGTGCCACAACTAAGACCCAAAGGAGCCAAATATATATATTTTTTAATGAAACGAAGAAAGAAAAGGAACAAATAAGTGCTCCTTTGTGGTTCTCTAGAGACTGTAGACGCCTCAGGGAAAGCAGAAGCAAGTCAAATCCTGTAAATCAAGGAAAATCAAGATCCATTTCCCAAGAGGCCTGTTTCAATGCTTCAGTGTGTCTTTTCTCAGACCAAAAAAAAAAAGAGAGAGAGAGAAAGAAAAACCAGAAAAACCAAAATGCTATAAAAAATTACTTCCAAATCCCCAGAAATATAATTCTCACTACCTTAGAAAGTGAGGAGTCAGATAGAGCCTGAGCCTCTATGGAAAATTCAGAGACATGAAAGGAAATGTTCTGATGGTAATTTCAGAAGTAAAGAGACTCAGAGATTTTAACATTCATGCATTGCTTCATTTTGAATATCAAACTTGTTTTTTGCAAAGGAAGTATTGTTAAGCACAGAGGCCCTTGAGACTCTATTCCATCTTTCAAAGTACTTAATAAATTATCACCCTTGAGATCAGGGAGGCTATATTTTTTAAGAAAAAAAAAAGAATAAATTGCCCCCAAACTATGGCAGCTGCAAATGGGAACCGACAAAATAAGGGTGGTCTAGAGGGCTGCCCAATAGAATATGATGACAGCCACATAAATTTACAACTTTCTAGTAGCTGCATAAAAATAGTGAAATGAAACAGGAGAAATCAGTGTTAAAAATTATTTTAGCTAACGCAACATATTCAAATTCTCATCATTTCCATATGTAATCAATAAAAGAAATACAGAGATATTGTATATTTTCTGGACTCCAGCACATTTCACTTCAGACTGGCATCACTCAAGGTGCTCAGAAGTCATATCAGTGGTTACCATATTGGTCAGAGCAGGTCAGAACCACATGTCTCCCCCACATCTGTTGCAGGAAGCGGGATCTTTCCCAGGGTCTGAGAGTAGACTCTTGCCTAACATTCAGAAATGAATTGTCCAAGGAAACACACATGCTGACAAAGCAGGAGACTTTGTTGGGAAAGGGCACCTGGG
Source organism: Madoqua kirkii (assembly GCA_006408675.1). Taxonomy (NCBI): domain Eukaryota; kingdom Metazoa; phylum Chordata; class Mammalia; order Artiodactyla; family Bovidae; genus Madoqua; species Madoqua kirkii. The sequence continues at coordinate 5,592 of SJYC01087815.1, forward strand.
TGGAGAGCAACAGGGTAGGGGGGCCTAGAAGAACTGCTTTGTCATGTGGCTCACAGTCTCGGCTTTATGGTGATGGAATTAGTTTCAGGGTTGTCTTTGGCCAATCATTCTGACTAAGGTGCATGCCTTGTTCAGCCAAGATGGATGCCAAAGAGGATTCTGGGAGATGGCATCTCCTTTTGACTTTTCCTGAACTCTTCTGGTTGGTGGTGGCTTATTATTTCCAATTCTTTACCAGGACCTCCTGCCATAAACAACTCATGCAAATGATTACTATGGTGCCTGGCCAGGGCAGGTGGTTTCAGTAAGTGTTTCCCCTAACATGTCCACTCACACTTGATGACATGAACCTCAATGTCTTATGCCATTGCCAATGTCTTTCTTTGGCCTTAGGATCTTAAAGTCCAACTCTTTTCTGAAATATTATCTGTCTGGTCCATCAGAAAGAACTGTGTGCACATTCTCTGTTCTCTGAAACACAACAGGCCTATGAGTACATATCACTTGCTCACCAGAAGATGCATATTAAATACCTCCTATCTTTGCAGAAGCTTGTTTTTTTAATGTTAAATTGCTTTTTATTTTATCTTTTTATTTAGTTAATTTTTATTGGGGTATAGTTGATTTACAAGATTCTGTTAGTTTCTGCTATATAGCAAAGTGAGTCAGTTCAGTTCAGTTCAGTTCAGTCCAGTTCAGTTCAGTCTCTCAGTCATGCCTGACTCTTTAAAACCTCATGAATCACAGCACACCAGGCCTCCCTGTTTATCACCTGCTCCTGGAGTTCACGTAAACTCACGTCCATTGAGTTCATGATGCCATCCAGCCATCTCATCCTCTGTTGTCCCTTTTTCCTCCTGCCCCCAATCCCTCCCAGCATCAGAGTCTTTTCCAATGAGTCAGCTCTTCGCATTAGGTGGCCAAAGTACTGGAGTTTCAGCTTTAGCGTCATTCCTTCCAAAGAACACCCAGGACTGATCTCCTTCAGAATGGACTGGTTGGATCTCCTTGCAGTTCATGGGACTCTCAAAAGTCTTCTCCAACACCGCAGTTCAAAAGCATCAATTCTTCTACTCTCAGCTTTCTTCACAGTCCAGTGACTACTGGAAAAGCCATAGCCTTGACTAGACAGACCTTTGTTGGCAAAGTAATGTCTCTGCTTCTCAATATACTATCTAGGTTGGTCATAACTTTCCTTCCAAAGAGTAATCGTCTTTTACTTTCATGGCTGCAGTCACCATCTACAGTGATTTTGGAGGCCCCCAAAATAAAGTCTGACACTGTTTACACTGTTTCCCCATCTATTTTCCATGAAGTGATGGGACTGGATGCCATGATCTTCGTTTTCTGAATGTTGAGTTTTAAGCCAACCTTTTCGCTCTCCTCTTTCACTTTCATCAAGAGGCTTTTTAGTTCCTCTTCACTTTCTGCCATAAGGGTGGTGTCATCTGCGTATCTGAGGTTATTGATATTTCTCCTGGCAATCTTGATTACAGCTTGTGCTTCATTCAGCCCAGAGTTCCTCATGATGTACTCTGCATATAAGTTAAATAAGCAGGGTGACAATATACAGCCTTGGCATACTCTTTTTCCTATTGGGAGCTAGTCTGTTGTTCCATGTCCAGTTCTAACTGTTGCTTCCTTACCTACATACAGATTTCTCAGGAGGCAGGTCAGGTGGTCTGGTATTCCCATCTCTTTCAGAATTTTCCACAGTTTATTGTTATCCACATAGTCAAAGGCTTTGGCATAGTCAATAAAGCAGAAATAGATGTTTTTCTGGAATTTTCTTGCTTTTTCGATGATCCAGCAGTGTTGGTAATTTGATCTCTGGTGAATCAGTTATACATATGCACATATACTCTTTGGAAATAGAATCTTTAAAAAAAAAAAAAGTGGATATATGCAGCAGCTTTAATCTGGAGTAAGAGTGGTGACTGTTCCCACAACCTGAATGTGCTCTTGCATTGATTGTTGTTCTGTTTATTGTTTACTACTTGTCTTTGTTCTCCTTAAACAGAATGAAGTCTCTGCTAAATTCATGCATCTTGTTTTAGTGTCTTCATAGGGAAACAGAGCAGGACCTTATGCGTCCCTCCCAGGTAAAAACCCTTCTGTGTCTCCCACTTCTTGTTTGTAGAAAATAGGCTTCATTCAGCCTCCTTGACTTTCTCCGAGTTCCAAAGGACAGACTCAAACAGTTGTTAATCAGGGAAGAGAGGGAATGCAGAAACAAAGGAGGACAGTCAATAGTGCAGCCATTGGGCAGAGTCCTGGTTCTGCCTCAGGGAATATACCACGACAAAATACCTTTGAGTTTTGTAGGAACTAAGGCCCCCACGCAGGTAGAGGATAGAAGATAATGAAGACCCTGACCCTAGTGATCCTCCCTTGAAAACCTTTCATGGAACTGGGTTTTGGACATGAGTCTACCTTCTCCTTATGTTGTCAGCCTCCCGAATAAAGCAACTTTTCCTTTTTTACCAGCATTTGTCTTAAGCTGAAACAGAAAAGAGGCAGGGCACAACATTTAAAAGAATGACATAGGCCAAGGACACAACATAGGCTGGTTAGAACCAAAGAGGTCCAAGCCAACTTCCATTTAACCTGGAGCCTGAGTATAGGCTCATTGTAACACATTAGCAAACTAAATGACATGCTCACAACTGCCAAGACGGTTCCAAGGCTGAACATAAGGTCAAAAATAGGATAGTTGCCCAGTTCTGAAAGTCCTCACCCCTGTCCCAAAAAGCTGGGATCCTCCTCCGACTATTAGCCTAGGAAAGCATCCACCCCTGTTAAAACGGACAGCCCATACCCTGGTGCCTCTCTTGTCTTCTGAGATGACCCAGTTCTGTCTATGGAATGTGTTTCTCCTTAAATAAACCTTCTTTCACTTCACTATGGCTAGCTCTCGAAATCTGTCCTACACAAAGCCAAGAGCCCACACTTGGCAGCCTTCCCAGGAACTCAGACGTGACCTGGGATGTGACCATCTTCTCATTACCCACTCTTTCCTGCAACCGAATGTTGGTTTATCAGCTTTGGGCAACTGAGCCTGAGTTCAGAGCCAGGTGAAGTGAGATGGGAGGGAAAGAAAGGACATGTGTGGGGGAAGACATTATATGCATTTTACTCTTCTGAGCCCAGTAAAAAATTACAGGGGCTCAGAGTCATTCTTCCTTCAACCAATGCCTTAATGATGGAGGGAAGGAAGTATAATAAGAGGACATGGTAGAGCCCTTCCAAAAGAGAGAGAGAAAGAGAAGTTGCTCAGTCACGTCTTACTCTTTGCGACCCCATTCTCCAACAAATGAGCTGACTAAATCACAGGCTCTCACTTCCCAGGTGGGAGAAATGAATACTGCATCTGCTCTCTTGGCAATATCAGACACTGAAACCTCTGTGTGTCCTCCACAGAGAAACCTCCACAGAGGAACCTCTGAAGTGGAGAGTAACTTGGAACTGGAGAACAACTTCTGAACAGCTATGCTTGCACACTCAAAGCCCTGTGGTAGAGAAGAAGCTTGCAACTCTGCGGTCAGAAGGAAGTGGAATCGAATCTTTACTTTCCTGCTCAGAGTTATATGACTTTAGGGAGCCTCAGATTTTTCATCTATAGAATGGGATAGGAATGCTTCACAGGCTTTCTTTTAAACTTTTAATTTGGACATAATTATAGGATCACCTGATTGCAGCCATGAAATTAAAAGACACTGCTTGGAAGAAAAGTTATGACCAACCTAGATAGCATATTCAAAAGCAGAGATGTTAATTTGCCAACAAAGGTCCGTCTAGTCAAGGCTATGGTTTTTCCAGTGGTCATGTATGGATGTGAGAGTTGGACTGTGAAGAAAGCTGAGTGCTGAAGAATTGATACTTCTGAACTGTGGTGTTGGAGAAGACTCTTGAGAGTCCCTTGGACTGTAAAGAGATCCAACCAGTCCGTTCTGAAGGAGATCAGCCCTGGTTGTTCTTTGGAAGGAATGATGCTAAAGCTGAAACTCCAGTATTTTGGCTACCTCATGCGAAGAGTTGACTCATTGGAAAAGACTCTGATGCTGGGAGGGATTGGGGACAGGAGGAAAAGGGGAGGACAGAGGATGAGATGGCTCGATGGCATCACCAACTCAATGGATGTGAGTTTGAGTGAACTCTAGGAGTTGGTGATGGACAGGGAGGCCTGGCGTGCTGTGATTCATGGGATCACAAAAAGTCAGACACGACTGAGCAACTGAACTGAATAGAACCACTGAAAATTCAAAAAAACAAACAAACAAAAAAAAAGTACAAAGAGATCCCATCTTCTTCACCTAGCTTTCCCTAATGGTAACATCTTACATAATTACAATATAACAACAAAGCCAGGAAATTGACATTGATACATTGGCTATAGACTTTAACCAGTTTTACATGTACTCCTGTGTGTGTCGGCGCACATAGTTCTATGAAATTTCATTGCAGATATAGATATGTATGACCCCCACCACAGGCAAGATACAAGTCAAGTAGTTCCATGACTACAAGAGAACGCATTCATGCTACCCCTTTATGGCCAATGATCCATCCTCAATCTGGCAATCACTAATCAGTTCTCTATAATTTTGTCATTCCCAGAATGCTATATAAATGAAACAATACAGCTGTCCACCAAAAAAAAAAAAAAGAAAAGAAAAAGAAAAAAAGAAAAAATGCACAACCTAAATGTTGAGAATTATGTTTTAATTGAGGATACTACTATAGCGTGGAAGACAGCCTCTCAGATAACTCTGAGGAACTGTTTCAAAGAAATAAGGGAGGAGCCAGCATATATAAAAGTTTTGTTTTGGTTTTTTGTTGTTGTTATTTGTTTTTTGCTGGGAAACAAAACAAAAACATCAAATAAACAAAAAAAAAAAAAAACATGTAGTAAAACATCAGAGATTATTGCTAATCACAAAGCATAGACATCTCAAGTTGGTGATTTTAGTACTTCTCTATGTATGGGAAGATGTAAGAGTTTGTATGTGTGCTAAATCGTTTCAGTCGTGTCCAACTCTTTGTGACCCTATAGACTGTAGCCTGCCAGGCTCCTCTGTCCATGAGATTCTCTAGGCATGAAGAGTGGAGTGGGTTTCCAAGCTCATAGAAATCATTCCCTTGCTATTCTCCTTAGCTATCTAGGAAGAGTATCCTGTTTTTCTCCATCCTGAATTCACCTCAGGGCACACCCAGGAGCAGCTTCAGTCTTTATGGCCAGGACATCCTTTGTTTACTGAAGTGGCTGCTGGCATTCCCCCAACGTAGATGGTGCAAGTTCCTTGTCTGGAACTTTATTGGTTTTCCACATGAACCAAGTTATTCAGACTCTTTTCTCCGCCTAATTTTCCTTATTTCTTCCTAAATAGGCATGAAGAGTGGAGTGGGTTTCCAAGCTCATAGAAATCATTCCCTTGCTATTCTCCTTAGCTATCTAGGAAGAGTATCCTGTTTTTCTCCATCCTGAATTCACCTCAGGGCACACCCAGGAGCAGCTTCAGTCTTTATGGCCAGGACATCCTTTGTTTACTGAAGTGGCTGCTGGCATTCCCCCAACGTAGATGGTGCAAGTTCCTTGTCTGGAACTTTATTGGTTTTCCACATGAACCAAGTTATTCAGACTCTTTTCTCCGCCTAATTTTCCTTATTTCTTCCTAACCTAATCTTATATTTCTAATTAAATTAATAAATAAGTTTTTTCCTCGCCTATCTGTCTCCCTTTCAAATCACCCTGGATCCACCGGGGCTGGACCCCTGCAAACGTCCAGGAAAGGAAAGATTGTCACCACTTTGGAACACGGACATTTTTCAACCTAAACTATTTTAGTCAAGCGTTACGTGACTCTGGGTCTGGAGGACTTCTTTCTCAAGTGGATTTAAAGGGCTTGAAGAGATGGGTACTGAAGGCGGGCAGCCTGGCTCCAGGTTGGGGTTTTGCCCCATGACTTGAGCAAGCTCTTCAATCTCCTTACAATTTAAAGTGCATTTGGAACATGGGGATGGTAGCATCTTCCTCTGAACACGTGTGAGGATGAAATGAAGTGCCATGTGGGAGAGCTACCCCCCTGGCTCAGAGGAAACCTAATGTTAGGACCCCTTTTTTTATTAGAATTCATTGTATTTGCAGTAACATTTAACTCTCAGGTAGTACTCCCTTTCTTTTCTGGCTCCTTGGCATGGCTCACAGAATGTTAGTTCCCTGACCCAGGACTGAACTTGGGCCCCCAGCACTGAAAGTGAAGAATCATAACCACGGGACTAACAGGAAATTCTCCCATCTCATACAATCTTTTGTAGCATTTTAAAGTCTTCAGTGATCACCTCACAATAGAATCCAACCAACATACAGTATCCAAATGAACCAGGTGAATTTAAGCACCTGATGAAGCCCAAAATGACAAAATGATCTCTGTTTGTTCCAAGGCAAACCATTCAATATCACAATTATCCAAGTCTATAACCCAACCAGTAATGCTGAAGAAGCTGAATTTGAATGGTTTTATGAAGACCTACAAGATTTTTTAGAACTAACATCCAAAAAAAGATGTTCTTTTA
>SJYC01087819.1:0-11626 GCA_006408675.1 Madoqua kirkii
CCATATCTGAAAATATTATATTACTATAGTTAAAATAATAACTGAGATAAGGTTACACTAGGTAGAAAACTGAGTAACTGGCCAGTATTTAGCTGCTATAATGATCCACAGAAAATAAAGTCTCTCTCTCAAAAAAAAGGAGAGGATAAGGAAATAGTTGATTGCAAGTTCCTCTGAAGGCATAGACTATGTTTTATATATTTTGGCAGATAAGAGAGAGATAACATACATTTGATAAATAAGTATAACATCATGGTTGGCATTTTAATGATGTCACTGCTTATTTTTTACTTATAACATTCTGTGAAATCTCAAAAAATAGACCAGAATAAGAAATATCAATCATCAATATATATATTTTTATCCATATTTTATTAAAAGACTTATTAAAAACCTTTAATTTAGGCTCCATTTTGGAAGAAAAAAAAACAATAAAGTGGGATGAAAGTGGGAAGAAAGAGAGCAGAAGGCCACATAGAGAAAATAAACCTTTTAAATGGATTTAGAAAAGAGATAATAAACTGTACAGAAAGCATAAAAGTCCTGCTGGAGATGGAATGACTTGATGCCAATTTCAGAGGCAGGAAGAATCACAGACAGTCTGCAATAGAATGTGGGAGGCCAAACAGTCCTCTGGGAGCTATGAGGTTAAGGAAATAACTGGGCAGGAGGCAGAGTGACAACTGACCTCTTGCTCATTGAAAGAAATCAGCATGAAGGAGGTTTGGAGAGTGTCGTGAATTTCACACTATGTTCTTCAATAGCCAGTGGCTTATCTTTATGAGAGCCCTGAGACACACTTTCACTGATCATTTATCCAGACAGTTGAGTTTCTTTAATGAAATAATATTACTCCTTTGGGGAAAGGATGTAAGGATAGAACATCAGGCCCACAAGCAACTCCCATGATGAGAATTTTGAGAGCTGGCTGGCTCTCCATGCAGACGGGAAGCAATCATGCTTCATTGTGATGCATAGCTGAGAGGTAGGGATTGCTTTAAGATATTTCTTTTTAAATCCACCTCTCACATCCCTCACATCCCTCAATATAAAGTAAGCTTAAAGGAACTGAGAGAGTAAAATGATAATGACTATGATAATAATAATGACATCACCTTATCCATAAATTTTAATACAATGTTATAGATTTTCTTGAAAAAAATTATTTCACAATTTTATGTGACTGGCTCTACAATAGTCTTATTTTCTGATTTTAAGTAAGAATTTTCCCATTTTTCAATTATATATTACACCTTTAGTACCATATTACTAAAAGACTAGGAGCACCTCAGCCATCTTCATTTTTTTTCTTTATATAATGAATGAATTCATGATCAGACAGTAGATGGTGCTATTATTTCAAAGACCATACAGTCCCAAAGACTTCCAAATTATTTTAAGACTACAGAAACAAGTGGGGAAAAGTGTGAAAGCTTGACATCATTTTCTAGTTTACAAAGGTTATGGAGTGGGAAGGTATTTTTATGTAGTGACCTATTCTGTCCCCTTGGGGGATAAAATAACCATCAAAGCCTTCCATCGTAATTAATAAATTCTGTCTCCCTAGAAAAGAAGAGCTATACTCACATTTAATTTTCTCCTTTGAAGCAGCAACAGTCACAGATGCTGTTGCTCATACTGACTGCCATTACAGACAGAAAGCAATTTACGCGCACTCAGCAATGCAGAAGATATTAAAATGTAAAACACATGAATGCGAAGTTTCTTTAAAAATGCTGGAAAAAAAGATATTTCTAATATAAAGCAATTTAGATGTAAAGCATCTGTAATCACAAATGCACCTTAAATACAATATTCAAATGCAAGCCATAAAGCCCTGTATCTGACAATGATAAATCAACATATTAAGAGCTTGCCTCTTCTGACAGCAGACGCTCTCTGAAAAACTGGTAACAGATGTACACCAGAGAGAATTCCAACAGTGGTGACACAGGCAAGAGGTTGAGTGGAGCCCATGCTCACACGGTGGTAGATCGTGGTACCTGCAGCTAAAGCACGATCGCTATTGAGGTTCCTCAATAGTAACAGTACAAGTTGTCTCTTTAAAACCCCATTATTCAGACTTATTGCTTATTGATGGGCACCCTTTACTTGTCTGTTTGCAAAGGTTTGGATGATTCTCATTTTTCATGCCCAAACAAAATATATGGTGATAGGCTCTTAAGGATGAGTCACATAATCCCACTAAATCTGCAACTCTGAACACCTAAATGTAAAGAAAAATGTGAACCCAGCACTGGGAGATACTGTGGAAGTAATAACAAACACTGGCATTTGAAACATCTGGATAATTAACTGCATTGTTTTTAATATGCATGGTTTTTGCATTGGAAGGCCAGCCATATTTTTAAACATGCATTTCTAAGAAATTTTAGTCTTTTAAATGGTATTTTTTTAACTCTTGAATTTCTTTTCTTTTTATTTATTTATTTAAATTTAAAGCCTTATTCTATTTTACAACACCGTAATGGTTTTGCCATACACTGACATGAATCAGCCACAGGTGTACACAATCTCCCAATGCCGAAGCCCCCTCCCACCTATAATTTTGAATTAGAAATATGGGTTTTAGTTGTCAACTAACAATTCTATTCTATTAGCATTGCTAACATCTCCTGTCCTTTATATTCCTCCTAACTTTGAGGATCATAGAATGGTATAAGTGATGTCAAAAATAAGTAATATGTCATTTTAAATAAGTTCTTTGAAAACAATTGCTAACACTGCTTTATTTCACATTATACACATTTTTTCTGTTATATTTATATGTGGCAATTTTAAGACATGGTATTAAATTATCAGACATTTCTATCACTTATACGTGATGTCTATGCCCATTTCCCGTGAATCTGGGTGATTGTTTTGACTAATATAATTCAGAGGAAATGATGTCACATTGACATCATTTGACTTCAAGACAAATCAGAAGGACATTAAAGCTCTGGCCTGGGTGTTTCAGAATGCTCAGCTGCTCACCATGGGACCCATCTGCACAGGAACCCACATTCTGAGAAGACCAAGCTGCATGAAGAGGTCATACCTTGATTTAGGTTCCCCTGCTCCTCAGTCCTAGCTAAGGGTTATCCTTTCAGTCATTTCAGCCCAGGAGCCAGAAAGAGTGAAAAACCTCCAAATAATTCCATTTCCTAGATGTTGAATTACCCCTGACATTCAGATCATCTCATTTGAGGCCCCACTGTGTTCTTTTGGGTTATCTGACCCACATAATCACTCAGGATAAGTTGTGGGTTAGTTTGTTATTCAGCAATTAACAACTAGAACACCAGAGGAGGGTTATAAATTGCAGCAGCATTGCCTATAAACTGTCAAGATATTCAGGTCAGTATGTTTAGTTTAATTTATTTATTTTTGGTTGCACAAGTTCTTTGTAGCTACACGTGGGCTTTCTTCAGTTGCCACAAATGAGGGCTATTTTTTCTTGTGGTGAGAAGGCTTCTCATTGCAGTGACTTCTCTTGTTGCAGAGGACAGGGTTCTAGGGAATGCAGGTTTCAGGAGTTGTGGCATGTGGACTCGGTGAATGTGGCTCTCAAGCTCCAAAGCACAGACTCAGTAGTGGTATTCTGACTCAGTAGTGGTATTCTGGCTCAGTTGCTTCATGGCCTATAGAATCTATCTGGACTTGGATTAAACCAATGTCCCCTGCATTGGCAGGCAGATTTCACCCACTGTACTACTAGGGAACTCCAGTATATTTAGTTTTGTATACTTTCAGTATTCTGAGTCTTAATAAATTTTCTTGCTTTGACTCTTTCCTCTCTCTGTCCAACCTAGTTGCATGTATGTGCATGCTAAGTCATTAAGGAGTATGGACTATAGATATATACATCCCTACTCTGTCGTTGTGTACCTCCACTTCCCATCAAATAAATCCCTTTTCCCTTTACCTGTAGTCCTTAGATGGGTATTTACTGACCTTTATTCTTTGTCACTACATTTTGTTGTTATTCAGTTGCTATGTCATGTCCAACTCTTTGTGACTTCATGGACTGCAACATGCCAGGTTTCTCTGTCCTCCACCATTTCCTGAAATTTACTTAGATTTATGTTCATTGAGTCAGCGATGCTATCTAATCATCTCATCCTCTGCTGTCCTCCTCTCCTTTTGCTTTCAATCTTTTCCAGCATCATGGTCTTTTCCACTGAGTCAACTCTTTGCATCAGGGGGCCAAAGTATTAGAGCTTAGACTTCAGCATCAGTCCTTTCAATGAATATTCAGCGTTGATTTCCACTTAAATATATGCATTTATTTCCAACTATTCTTACAAATGATCACAAAAATTGTGGAAAATTCTTAACTACCAGACCACTTTACCTGTTTCTTAAGAAACCTGTATGCAGGTCAAGAAGAGTTAGAACTGGACATGGAACAATTGACTGGTTCAAAACTAGGAAAGAAATATGGCAAATCTTTATACCATCACCCTGCTTACTTAACTTATATACATAGTACGTCTTGGGAAATGCTGAGCTGGATGAATCACAAGCTGAAATCAAGACTGCCAGGAGAAATATCAACAGCCTCAGATATGCAAATAATACCACTGTAACGGTAGAAAGCTAAGAGGAACTAAAGAGCCTCTTGATGAAAGTGAAAGAGGAGAAGGAAAAAGCTAGCTTGAAAGCAACATTTAAAAAAACTACTAAGATCGTGGCATCTGGTCCTAAAACTTCATGGCAAATAGAAGGGGAAAAAGTATAAGCAGTGGCAGATTTTATTTTCTTGGGTTCCAAAATCACTTTAGATGGTGATTGCAACCATAAAATTAAAAAATACTTGCTACTTCAATAAAAAGCTATGACAAATCTAGAAAGCATATTAAAAAAACAGAGATGTCACTTTGCTGACAAAGGTTCGTATAGTCAGTTATGGTTTCTCCAGTAATCATGTACAGATGTGAGAGTTGAACCATAAAGAAGGCTGAGCACTGAAGAATTGATGCTTTTGAACTGTGGTGTTAGGGAAGACTCTTGAGAGTCCTTGAACTGCAAGGAGATCAAATGAATCAATTCTAAAGAAAGCCAACCCTGAATGGTCGCTGGAAGGATTGATACTTTGCTGCAGTTGTAAAAGGTAAAGTGCTGCACTGGACAGCTAAGGAATTTATTCTATTCAGACTAGTGTAATAGAAAAAAAATTCATCAATTAGGAATATCTAAAAAAATAAAGAAAGAGGGGAGCCTGCGGTTTTAGAGAGGGAGGTAAACAAGGGGATCCTCTGTGAGTTATGAGATTCATGAAGACTGATGGAGATGAATCACTGAGGAAGGGTAGAGATGGGTCTTAACTGAGAACAAAAAGGGTGGTCCTCTGCTGTTAGCCAGGAACTGGATCACAAAACAGTGACAGCACAGACCTCAGATAAAATTCAACATAGTCTCAGGGGATTGGGATGGAAGAATGCTAGAAGTTAAGGCACACAACTGGGAGGGAATTCTGATGACTCTGTGGTAGAAAACAAAAGATCTAACCCTGGGTATAGAGCCCTAATGACATTACAACTGATGGAAGAAGTGGTTTTAATTGTATACATTAGTCTGTGAGGAATGAGTTCCTAAGTCTCTTAGCTTCACTTTATCCATCCTCAACTCCTAGTTCCCCACTGGAGATATGAGTTTTGGCTCCATTAGAAAATGAAAGCTCTCTTTAATGAGAAATAGAACAAATAAAGAGAGGAAGAGAAGAAATGGCATAGGAAGGTTCTGAAATGTGCCTTGAAAGTGACAGTGTTTGAAACTACTAAATTTCCTGTAAGTGAGTCTAGAAGTGCAAAGACAAATAGAAACATGAATCTGGCATTAAAGTATTAATAAATGTTTTAACTTAATTTGCAGAAAATATGGCTTATACAGTGATCATTTTCTACTTCTTTCAACTTTATACTGAGCGAGGGCATCACACAGAGCTGCTCAGTGTCAGCTAACCCTTACGTTCCTTACCAGCTCAGTTCAGTTGCTTAGTCATGTCCAACTCTTTGTGACCCCCATGGACTGCAGCACGCCAGGCTTCCCTGTCCACCACCAACTCCCGGAGCTTGCTCAAACTCATGTCCCTCAAGTTGGTGATGTCATCCAATCATCTCATCCTCTGGCATCACCTTCTCCCCCTGCCCTCAGTCTTTGCCAGAATCAGAGTCTTTTTCAATTCAGACAATAAAAGCAACCTGCCTCACAAAATCAATGGGTTGTGGTCTCTATGGAAAGCCAATGAGAAATGGAACTCAACTTCCAGTACCTTCCCAGTCCCACTGTGACCAGTGTTATGTGTAAAATGGTCATGTGACAAATTGTATGAAGATGATGAGCTATAGATAGGCATAATGGAAGAACTGCTTGAGAATGCCATTGTGTAACTGTATATAATGCCGTCTAATAATGTTAGAGTAAGACTATCTAATAGATGCTTCTTTTCACATAGGCATTTCTAATTTAGTTGGTTAGTTTTCTTCTTTCAAAATGACTTTACTTTTAACAACAAATTTCTCATTGCTGTTCTTTTTCTCTCTCTTGCTCTGCTAAGTAAAAAGATGATGCTATTATACATGCATTAAAGGAATTCACGGCAGAAAGAAGCAAGTCAAGTGGCAAATGGAGAATCTTTATCCATGGACTTAAAATTTAGAGGAAGGAGTCATTTATTTGGTATCATCAGTTTTAACTACCTAATGATGAGGGGAGAAAGGATGGCCAGTGAGGAAATTTCCAATTGTGCTTATTATTTTTACTTACTTATAATTTGTGATATCTATTTACTATTTTAGTAATGAGACTATGTATGTATTTCTGTGTTTAATGTGGAATATAAATATAGCAGAATTAGCTACTGAAACTTGAGACTGAGTTTTCATGGCAAGACAAAACTTTACTCTGTCATAGTACATTCTATTACATATAGAATAACCATTTTCAAACTTCAAACTCAGATCTAAAATGTGCAAAACAACCTTCTTTTTAACATATCAATTAGGTTGTGTAATCAGGCAATTTTATTGTTAATCTCAATTATATTAAGGATATAGACAAAAATGTGTGTGTGTGTGTGTGTCTTGTATGTATCTTTATTTCATTCTCTGAAATTTCCTCATCAGTATCTCAAAATTGAAACATTTGAGTAATGCATTTGTGATGAACTATTCATTTTAGTGGCTTCCCAGGTGGCTCACTGGTAAAGAACCTGCCTGCCAACGCAGCAGACTTAGATTTGATCCCTGGGTCAGGAAGATCCTCTGGAGAAGGAAAAGCCATCTTACTCCAGTATTCTTACTTGAGGAATCCCATGGACAGAGGAGCCTGGTGAGCTATGGTCCATGGGGTAGCAAAGAGTCAGACACGAATGAGCAACTAAACAAATTAACTGTAATATTTTAAGATTCCAGGTGGATATTAACTATAGTCTTCCTTAAAGTGCTTTTAAAATCACAACTACTCTAATGGCAGCTAATGACTAGAGTTGATCTTTGTCACTCCAACAGACAAAATATTTTTTTCCCCACTGTTCAAAATGTACACAAGAAAAAAAATATTTCATTCAATTTCACTCAATACAATATGCACTAGGACAGGGATGAAGTATGTGAATCTCAGAAAGAGATTTAACTAGGTCTTAGAAAGTGAGGAAGGTGAGATAGATAATGATGAGAAAGGCTAAGGGAATAAAATCATATTAAAAAATATATAGCTGAAATCAGTGAGGTAGGAAAGTTGGTACAGTTTTAGGGCTAGTAATTGAAGACTCTGGTGACCGAAGTTAGGTGGGTAGGGAAGATTTTGGTGATCTGGTAAGAGAGAGTTTTAAAAGGAAGACCAAATAGCCTGATTCAACTTTCTATGTAATAGGAGAGAATGTAGGCTTTAAAAAAACTTTTAACTTTATATTGCAGTATATCTGATTAACAACATTGTGCTAGTTTCAGGTAAACAGTGACTCAGTTATATATGTAGAAGAGAACAGAGTAGGTTTTTGATAAAAGAAATTGTTATCTCTACTCCTCATTTAAGAATAGAAATGTGATGGTGATATAAATCATAGACTGAACACACAAGAGACTGGAAGTCAATACACCAATTAGGAAGTTATTATAATAGTGTTGGCATGCAGTTCAGTAGCATTTGGAAGAGAAGAGAGATCCTTGAAACAAACGGCATGGTTAAGAGAGAAGTGACAGAGTTTAAGAAGTGAATCAGAGAATAAAGCTGGTGTGACTCAACACTGAGTAAAAGAAAACAAGAGGGTTTAGAAATGGAGATAATGATGTCAGGTCCAGGTTGTGACTGTGGAGCTGCCAGCATGGTTACATTGAGATTATAGGTATCAGCTAAGAATCAGACTTGATGGTATGATCTTCAGGGTCATGAATTTAAAAATAACAGTTAAACTCTGAAGGTAGATAATACTTTCAAGGGCAAAGTGTGTGGTAAAGATAGACAAGGTTGATATTCAAATAAACGATGAACTTAACACTTAAGCAATTGGAGGAGGAAGCTAGAAAGGCATCTATATTTATAGAAATAGGAAAAAATAGATGAGTACAAGTTTAAAAAAAATAGAAAGTGACGTTCAATAATTTTATAAACTAAAGTCATGAAGATATCAATTAGAAGGCTACCAGTTATTTCCAAGAGAGCAGCTGAGTAGAACTGTAGGAAGCCAGATGGCGCGGTGTGGCCGAGTGTATTATTAAATCATAGTGGAACAGATACTCTTGTTTTGTGATACTAGAAATAAAGAGAAGGCAGTTTGAAAGGGCAGTTAAATCAGGAAAAGTAGTATTTCAGCAGAGAGAAATCAGATTCCAGAAAGTTTAGTGTCTCAGGGAAACAGTAAAGAGCTTAGGATAAGCTAGAGAATAAAGGGAAAAAAGGGAGAGAGAAGTTTGCAGAAAAACATCAAGAAAAATACAAGCTCCATCTGGGAATCAGAAATATTAACACTTAATTCTGGAGTTACTGCCAGGCTTGGTGGTTGATGTCTATCTTCATGAATAGTAGGCTAATAATAAATGACAACTCATTAATTATCAATACAGAAATATATAATTCATTTACATGCTATTAGACAATAAAGAGATTCATAGATGTGAATTTCAAGGTACAAAACTTTCTTCCTGAAAAGCTAAATTTTTAGCTACTTTCTAAAATTTATATTGTATAACTTTCCCTTCTTTGAGAACACAAGAATGATAAATTTTACCTTTTCTCTCTTTTGTCATTTTGAAATCATCAGTGATGTATAACAGTATTTGATAAAAGTGAGACAAGCAAGAGAAACATCACTGTGGATGTGGGCAAATGCCAATAAAACAACTGTTTCTTATGGAGACAAAACCACTGAGCTGAATAAACACAGAGAACCCTGGGTTTAAGTTCTTTCTACAACATTTACTGGCTTCACCTTGATTTCCTCCTCTGTGATGAAAATCCAGTTCATTAACTGAAATGATCCATACAAATGCAGGGGAATATAGCAATCAAGTTTTTGGGAAAATTCAGAAAAAAGATCGAGAAGCAAATCTGTGAACCAAATGGTTCCTCTCCTTCCTGTGTTTGTATGTACCAGTTCCAGACCAGCTACTTTTGAGGGGACTTGATTTTGAAATAATCTTACAGAGAAGAACCATACAGAATTTTAGTTCTAAAAGGCAAATGGCACTGGTAAAGAAACAGATAGATAGTTCTATCAGTGAGACTGTTTTAGGGTGGGCTGTTCAGAGTAATTGGCTTGGCTTGCTGTCAACCCCAGAGTTTACCATTGCACAGTGTGGCTTTCATACTGTGGTCTCCCATGAAGAGTTAAAGCCAGGTTATTCGATTACATCTGGGTATGGCCTGATAATGCTTTGGTGTCTCAGTCAGTAAATAATCTGCATGCAATGCAGAAGACCTGGGTTTGAACTCTGGGTTAGGAACATCCTCTGGAAAAGGGGATGGCTACCCACTCTGGTATTCTTGCCTCGAGAATTACATGGACAGAGGCCCCTGAGAGTAGAGTCATGGGTCCTAAAGAGTCGGAGGTAACTAAGCAACTAACACTATACTCATGGTCTGATGCAGTGGTGTTCAAAATGTGTACCGTGATACCTGAGGGTTCTCCATAGCGGTGGTTCAGAGACATGTGGTTAGTACGAAAAATTCGGAGTTTGTTTGTTTATTTAATTTACAAAAATATTTGTTATGCACCAAATCAGTTTAGCTTAAAGGGACTGATCAAGAAGGTTTTGGAGAAAGTGTTCAAGAAGCAAAACTCTGAGTCCTGTCCTTATCTTAAAGATGTAACTTCAATGATATCTGTTTAAATATCGGGGGGTGGAGGGGAAGCAAAATAAAAGAATTTTTTTAAAAAGAATAATTCAAGGAATTTGGAGGAACTAGTTGAAAAAAGTTAGAATGTGGTGTCAAAGAAAGGAGGATGCAAGATAACATGTTTAAAAAATACAGAAATATTTTCAAAATAAATTTACTGTGATTGAAGGTGTTAGGTGTTAAATGACTTCAATTAATGCTATTTGGGGAAAACAGCAATAGCAAGAGTTATAATGGGTACTAAAGAAATATGGTACATGTTTGGAATTCCCACTAGGAAGGATAATTTGAGATATTTAATTTGAGATAAATACTAGAATTGGCTAACACCAGGGCTGCCCAGCAGAGGTCATTTATAACATGAATCATAATTATTCTATAAATTCCCCCTCATTTCATTCTGTAAGTCAGTGGCAGGAAAAGAGAACACAATTCAGGTCATGAAACAATCTTAATTGAAAGGTATAAACTGGAAATTTATTCATTCAGAAAACGAAGATCATGGCATCCAGTCCCATCACTTCATGGGAAATAGATGGGGAAACGGTGGAAACAGTGTCAAACTTTATTTTTTGGAGCTCCAAAATCACTGCAGATGGTGACTTCAGCCATGAAATTAGAAGACGCTTACTCCTTGGAAGAAAAGTTATGACCAACCTAGATAGTATATTGAAAAGCAGAGACATTACTTTGCCGACTAAGGTCCATCTAGTCAAGGCTATGGTTTTTCCAGTGGTCATATATAGATGTGAGAGTTGGACTGTGAAGAAGGCTGAGTGCCGAAGAATTGATGCTTTTGAACTGTGGTGTTGGAGAAGACTCTTGAGAGTCCCTTGGACTGCAAGGAGATCTAGCCAGTCCATTCTGAAGGAAATCAACCCTGGGTGTTCTTTGGAAGGAATGATACTAAAGCTGAAACTCCAGTACTTTGACCACCTCGTGTGAAGAGTTGACTCATTGGAAAAGACTCTGATGCTAGGAGGGATTGGGGGCAGGAGGAGAAGGGGACAACCAAGGATGAGATAGTTGGATGGCATCACGGACTCGATGGACGTGAGTCTGAGTGAACTCTGGGAGATGGTGATGGACAGGGAGCCCTGGAGTGCTGCAATTCATAAGGTCGCAGAGTCAGACACGACTGAACGACTGAACTGAACTGAAAAACTGGAAATATAAACACTAATCAAGTTTTGATCAGAGTCTCAATCAATATTTGGATAACAAGTAGAAAAATAATGGAAAAACACAGTAGCCTTATTTCATATGACACTGAGTTGTGTAAAAA
>SJYC01087821.1:0-16640 GCA_006408675.1 Madoqua kirkii
GAGAAATGCTGGGCTGGAAGAAACACAAGCTGGAATCAAGATTGCTGGGAGAAATATCAGTAACCTCAGATATGCAGATGACACCACCCTTATGGCAGAAAGTGAAGAGGAACTAAAAAGCCTCTTGATGAAAGTGAAAGAGGAGAGTGAAAAAGCTGGCTTAAAGCTCAACATTCAGAAAATGAAGATCATGGCATCTGGTCCCATCACTTCATGGGAAATAGATGGAGAAACAGTGTAAACAGTGTCAGACTTTATTTCTGGGGGCTCAGAAATCACTGCAAATGGTCTTGCAACTGTGAAATTAAAAGACGCTTACTCCTTGGAAGAAAAGTTATGACCAACCTAGATAGGATATTCAAAAGCAGAGATTTACTTTGCCAACAAATGTCCATCTAGTCAAAGCTATGGTTTTTCCAGTAGTTATATATGGATGTGAGAGTTGGACTGTGAAGAAGGCTGAGTGCTGAAGAATTGATGCTTTTGAACTGTGGTGTTGGAGAAGACTTTTGAGAGTCCCTTGGACTGCAAGGAGATCCAACCAGTCCATTCTGAAGGAGATCAGCCCTGGGATTTCTTTGGAAGGACTGATGCTAAAGCTGAAGCTCCAGTACTTTGGCCATTTCATGCGAGGAGTTGACTCATTGGAAAAGACTTTGATGCTGGAAGGAATTAGGGGTAGGAGAGGAAGGGGACGACAGAGGATGATATGTCTGGATGGCATCACTGACTCGATGGATGTGAGTCTGAATCAACTCCGGGAGTTGGTGATGGACAGGGAAGCCTGGCGTGCTGTGGTTCATGGGGTTGCAAAGAGTTGGACACGACTGAGCAACTGAACTGAACTGAACTGAAGCTAATTTAGGTGATTGTCCAAAGTCACAAGGCCACAATTAGTGTCAGTTATAACTCAAACTCAGGTCTTCAGGTTCCTAGTTAAGTGCTCACCTAGTTATACCAGATACTATATTGTTAACCTACCTAATACTTTTGTGAAAAGTAAAAGAAATGGCACATGAAGGCATAAATTGTGAAGCATTCTACTATGTACACTTTATTATTATTATTATTATTCTACTAAGACACAGACACTGACAAGTTGCTCAGTCATATCCTACTCTGCAGCCCTATGGTCTGTAGCCCACCAGGCTCCTCCGTCCATGGGATTTTCCAGGCAAGAGTACTGGAGTGGGTTGCCATTTCCTTCTCCAGGGGATCTTCCTGACCCAGGGATCGAACCCTGGTCTCCCACATTGTAGGCAGACACTTGACCGTCTGAGCTACAAGGGAATCCCAAAAGAATTTTATGAAGGAGGAGGCGGAAGTGAACGTCACTCAGTCATGTCTAACTCTTTGCAATCCCATGGACTATACAATTCACGGAATTCTCCAGGCCAGAATACTGGAGTGTGTAGCCTTTCCCTTCTTCAGGGTATCTTCCCCACCCAGGGATCAAACCCAGGTCTGCCGCATTGCAGGTGGATTCTTTAACAGCTGAGCCACCAGGGAAGCTTATTCTACTGCTGCTGCTGCTGCTGCTAAGTCACTTCAGTCATGTCCGACTCTGTGCGACCCCAGAGACGGCAACCCACCAGGATCCCCCGTCCCTGGGATTCTCCAGGCAAGAACACTGGAGTGGGTTGGGTTGCCATTTCCTTTTCCAATGCATGAAAATGAAAAGTGAAAGGGAAGTCATGCAGTCGTGTCCAACTCCTAGCGACCCGATGGACTGCAGCCTACCAGGCTCCTCCATCCATGGGATTTTTCAGGCAAGAGTGCTGGAGTGGGGTGCCATTGCTTTCTCTGGCTCATTCTACTAAGCCATATTTAATTATAATTAATCATACTCTCAAAAACTGAGTTTTAACTATTGTTAAGCCCATCGATCCTATTTTATGATGTAAGAAGCCAGTAACTTTCTTCTCAAAAATTTCTTTTCCTTTTGGATTTCATTATATATTTCATGCAATGTGGAGAAGGCAATGGCACCCCACTCCAGTACTCTTGCCTTGGAACTCCCATGGACAGAGGAGCCTGATGGGCTGCCGTCTCTGGGGTCGCACAGAGTCGAACACGACTGAAGAGACTTAGCAGCAGCAGCAGCAGCAGCATGATTTATGAAAACGCTGCAAAAACTCTTCTAAAGAGAACAAGTGTTTATCTTTTTATAGATTTAAATCTGTAGAATAAGAGTTATCAACGTGTCAGTAATCAACTCTAAGCCTAAAGTCAAGAGAATAATTTTAAAACTTGGAGTTTCAGGCTGAGAAGTCAAAAAAATATTTAAACAGTGCATTATTAATGTGCATGACAGCGTTTCATAAAGTTTTAACTTCATCTCATATATTCCATTAGATAATTATTTTTATTCTAGTCATTATGCAAGTTTGTATGAGAATTAAATGCAAGAAACATAGCCATACCTTGAAGCAAGTCGAATGGCAGCAAATTTGTAATTCATCTAAAATCATCTTGGTTTCTGTGCCCAAGGGTTTTCGACAGTAAGTGCACATGTCTCTCTCAATGACAGACCTATAGAGAGGTAAGCAGTTAAAAATAAATTTGTCATCATGAAAAAGACAGTTGTATTCCCTGTAAAGTCATATGGAAATAACATTAATTTTATTGATACTTTAGTAAATTGTATAAAAATCAAGGAAAGTTGAGGACTTACTTATCCTAGTAATAGATTGAATTCTTCTAGTCATTTCACAATGATATCAAAGAATTAACATAAAAGACAGTTGCAAATTATTAATGCATTAGCAATCAAAAGTGCATCTGAGCAGGTAAAAGATGTTCACAGTTTCCTAATTGAACTAGGTCATAAGTACCCTCTTGAAGCTAGAAGAGGGTTTTAAATTATTAATGTACATATATCATAGAAAAATTATGCTGAAGATTAATATAAAAATTTAACTCTCAAACATTCAGTAGTACAAAAATAGAAATCCATTCAAGAACATGTTGGTAAATTCACAAATGATGGATACCCTGGACTATAGAGTCCAGAATCACCAAATTCTCCCTTGCTGATTCTCTTGGTGTCATTGCAAGACTCAGAATATTTGGGTGACTTTAGTGACAAAAATTCTTTGCTATTTACTTTGGAAAAATAATATTCAATAATAGTAAATAAATGATTATCAAGTTCTAAAGCCCTTGAGTCACATCAGAGCCTTAATAAAGGGTCAATAACTATGTGATTTTTATCCTTTTGGAAGGTCTTGGTCTTAAACAGCACCTTGAGCAGAGCTTACTAGTCTCAGGGTGTTAGCATAAAAGCCTGAAATTTCCAAAGTATTGGGGTAGTGAAATAAAATAGCTAATACTTATAGTGCTAATATGCTTAACATGTGCAGCACATTTTACATGCACTTTGCATATATAAACCTGTATAACATCTCTGAGAAGCAAATTACTCTTATTTTTATCATTATTGTACACAAGAGGAAGCTGAGGCATACAAGTCATGCAGCCAGTGAAGGGCAGAGGCAGGATGTGAATGAAGGCAGAGCGGCCACAGAGCCGTGGGCTCACTAGATGCTAAGAAACTGGTCACGCCCAGAACCTCAATCAATCCTATCATCTGGACCAGGACTCGAAGAGAGGAGGGAAAGTGGATGGGAGGAGGGGGTAAGAGAGACTCCTCTCTCCACAGAATTCTCCAGACAAGTGGGTAGCCATTCCCTTCTCCAGGGATCTTCCTGAGGCAGGAATTGAACCCTGGTCTCCCACACTGCAGGCAGATTCCTTACCAACTGAGTCACTGGGGAAGCCCATACATATGTACACACACGCTTAAATTTCCCATGTTAGACTGTAAACTCTTCAACAGTAGAAAGCAGGCACTCTCTCGCATCCTTGCATTCCAGAGACACTGAGAGAGGAGCTGGGAATATAAAGAGCAAGAAGGTCTCCTTCAAGGAGAAGTTGCTTTCCCCTAGGGTAGCCAGGCGGCTGGACGATCACCATGTATTACGGGCACGTGAACAGTTAGGAGAGCACAGCCAGATGAACAGCTAATCTCTGGGTGAGGCTGGAAAGGCTTGTCAGCATAAATGCCAGGTGAGTTAAAGCTTGAAGGTGAAGGAGCCCTCGAGGTGAGGTGGGGAGGGACATGATGGAAGGGTTCTAAGCAGAGTGAACAGGACGAGCCAAGGTGAGACACAATGAGGGTGGCTGGAGTGGCTGAACTTTAGTCCCTATTCAGCAGGACAAGGTGCTGAAGGCCCATAAACCTTGTGCAGAGGATTTGGTCTTTATCCTATAAAGCGGTACTGGCCAATTTACTGTGTGTGTGAGCTTAGACCACAGCACTTTTAATGTGTTTGTTTAATCACTTTTAATGATTGTATAATCATTATTATAAACTGAATATGCAGAAAATGATTTGAAACCACTTAAAGTGACGAAACTGAACATAACATGACTTAAAACTCTAATTTATTAAGAATTTAAATTGTGGTCATAAACTGAAGCAATGTTTAGTTCTTGGGCACAATTAGGAAGAAAACTTACTAAATTTAGTGTTTGCCCTAGCACTGAATCTCTTGGTCATAAATTCTCATGCCCTAATAATTTCATGTGTGTGCATGCTCCGTCACTCAGCTGTATCTGACTCTTTGGGACCCCATGGACTGTAGCCTACCAGGCTCATCTGTCCATGGGATTTTTCACACACGAATACTGAAGTGGGTTGCCATTTCCTTCTCCAGGGGATCTTCTTGACTCAGAGATCAAACCCATGTCTCCTGTATCTCTTGCATAGGCAGGCAGATATTTTTACCACTGAGCCACCTGGGAATCTCTTATTTTATATATAGTAGTATATATATGTTGGTCCCAGGATCCCAATTTATCCCTTCCCTCCCCCACCCCTTGGTAACTATGAATTTGCTTTCTACATCTGTGACTCTATTTTGTAGATAAGTTCGTTTGTGCCCTTTCTGATTCCACATGTGACAGACACCATATATTGGTCTGTGTCTGACTTAGTTCACTCAGTTGATAATCTATAGGTCCATCCATGTTGCTGCAGGTGGCATTATTTTGTTCGTTTTTATGACTGCATTAATGTTGCTGCTGCTACTGCTTCAGTCGTGTCTGACTCTGTGTGACCCTATAGACAGCAGCCCGCCAGGCTCTGCTGTCCCTGGGATTCTCCAGGAAAGAACACTGGAGTGGGTTGCCATTTCCTTCTCCAATGCATGGAAGTGAAAAGAGAAAGTGAAGGCGCTCAGTCGTGTCCGACTCTTAGCGACCCCATGGACTGCAGCCCACCAGGCTCCTCTGTCCATGGGATTCTCTCGGCAAGAACACTGGAGTGGGGTGCCATTACTTTCTCCAACTGCATTAATGACTTGACTTTAAATGGGATTGACATGATTAGATAAGAACTGTGGGGAAACAGCTAATTTCTCACAATAATCAACAGAAAATGTTACCTGACTGACGGGCTTTCAATGGAGAATTGACTTTTGCTCTGGTGACTGAAAAAATTTCAAGGACCACTTGGAAAACAGGAGTGAAATTCTTCATATGAAGAGCAACATTTTAGTGAAGGATATTTTCCTTCACTTAAGCTAACTATTAAAATATGAGCCCACCAAACTCTGAAGTTGCTGATGCCCTTACTAAGACTATACTGTTAGTCAAAGATCTTTGCAGAGTAGTTTGAAAAATCTAGTTCTGCTTTTTTTTTAAATTGCTTATCTAGACAGTATTTGTGGTGCTCAGGTAGTCACCTCAAAGAGCTATGACTTAAAGGCAAAACACTCAGAAGACCCTTGGTAATACAAGATCTCACAAAAGTGACCAAAAGAGGATATAATTTTGATGCCTGGTTCATCTATGTTTCCCTCAGCAAATGGGACATAGGTTTTTTTTTTTTTTTTTTCTGGAGTCATTTATTGAGTATCCATGAGGTACCAAGGACTGTGTTCCAAGCTGAGGCTGTGCATAAAAATATGTCCTGACTCTCAGTGAGCCTTATTTCAGCACCAGCGATAGAGAAACACTGTCAACAGAATATTGGACATTTGCTTTACAGCTGGTTTCCAGTGGTTGGACTGCAACATGAATTATTTATTTTCTTTTTCTCTGCTGGAAGTCTGCAGACTGGCGTCACATGAGTGTCACCTATTTGCCCCACTGAGCATTACATGCTTAAAGAGAGTAATCAAGAGCAAAATTCTGGGCTCAGTTTACTGGCATTAAATTGATGCTCACCCTAACCCTCCCTCCTGGGCACTGAGCCCATGCTCGGAGTGGGTCACACCAGTGCATCCACGCAGCTGTTTGTAAAGTGAGCTGGCTCTAGAAGACCACAAGGAGAGAGGGCTGAGGATACGATCTAGGGGTGCAGTGAAGCCCAGAGGCTAATGATGTGGGGACAATGGGGACCCCAGGGATCATAGCAGAGACACTCGCCTGGGAGCTAGCTGTAAAACACAGAAAGCTCTACTGGAACAAAGTTCACCAAAATCAGAGAATGACAGCCAGGAAGCCAAGCAACAAACTCCTAGATGCAGAGGTGGCTGTACTTCCTTCCACTCATACAATCAGCAGCAGAACAGTCACTCTCAGGAGGGACATCTTCAAGTTCGATGGACAATAAGAATGCTATATATATATATATATATATATATATATATATATATACACACACACACATATATATAATACTTGTAACACTTTAGTATATATAGTATATATATATAACACTTGTAACACTTTAGTATATATATATCACTTGTAATACTTTAGTATATATATAATATTTGTAATACTTTCGTGTATATATATATATATATATATATATATACTTATAATAAGTATATGCTGCTAAGTTGCTTCAGTCGTGTCTGACTCTGTGCAACCCCATAGACGGCAGCCCACCAGGCTCCCCTGTCCCTGGATTCTCCAGACAAGAACACTGGAGTGGGTTGCCATTTCCTTCTCCAACGCATGAAAGTGAAGAGTGAAAGTGAAGTCACTCAGTCGTGTCTGACTTAGCGACCCCATGGACTGCAGCCTACCAGGCTTATCCATCCATGGGATTTTCCGGGCAAATGTACTGGAGTGGGGTGCCATTGCCTTCTCCAATATAAGTATATATATATTTGTAATACTTTTAGTATATATATATATATATACACTAAAATATTAAATATATATTGAGTACATGTATACATATCTAATAAAAACATATTATTCATGAAAGTAAATATACACATATATATGTATCCCACCAGGCTCCTCAGTCCATGGATTTCTCCAGGCAAAAATTCTGGAGTGGGTTACCATGCCTTCCTCCAAGGGATCTTCCTGACTCAGGGATCGAACCTGAATTTCCTGCATGGGCAGGCAGATTCTTTACCATCTGAGCCACCAGGGAAGCCCAAGAATATAAATGTTTATTAATATATGTGTGGATATGGGTATATATATATAATTCTATGTATGGAAGTACAGATACACTTACCTATCTGAAGTCGAATAAACAGTTTGTATGTATTTTCCAGAGACAGTCTCCTGATATCCATCCTTTGGTGATTTGCTAGAAACAAGCACATATGGACATGTGAGAACTGGGGTATTTCCCTAGTGTTGAAGTATTGATATATATTAATACCCCTATATAGGCAAGGAAGCGTGTGCACACACACACTCACTATTGTTATTCTTTGTGATGGTATATGTCAGGATAATGTACTAACCCTTTTTTTTTTTAACCTGGAGAAGTATTGATATGCAAGTTACCTCCAAGGTGACATAAGTCGACATATACACCTAAATAAAGAATGGGGCAAGGAGAGCGCAAGCACAAGTGTGAGCAGGAAAAGTAGTTATTGCTTTTCATGGAATTTCTACTTGCACCTCCTGTATTTTTACTAAAAGAAAGCTAACTGTTGTTCTAACATAAAGAATATACACAAAGCATGACTATACTCATTGCAAGCAAATATAGACAGACATCATTCACGTAGAGAAATGCTCTTGAACTTCTAGGGGAAACTTTGGAAGCTTTAATTGTTACATGAAAATATCCAAGAATTGTTTAGAATAAAGCAAAAAATATTTTAACTTTCGAAAGTCCTCTTTGTTCCCTTTCTGCTCCAGTTTGTAAATGTCATTCGCTCCTGGAGACAAATGCACTAACCGGTTGGCTGCCTGTAATTGCCTCCCCGGTATGTATGCTACCTAGGAACATATGAGGACCAGAAGCAATGTGTTCCTATTATTTCATACAGTGAGGGGTAACTCCACACGCCTCACCTGGGACTTTCTAATGAGAAATTTCTCTCTCCCTCCAAACAACCTGCAGGCAGTTGCTGTCAGAAAGAGAAACTGCTTTATGGAACACAGAGCCCACAGTGCTAAATGAGTTTGTGCATATTGATGCATGACACGTATATAGACATTCCCATTTTATGGGTCAGAAAATTGAGACTTGAATTGAGACAGGAAATTGAAGTCAAGTGGCTTTGCTGAGGCCACATGGTCAGTAAGTGAAAATTCATTTGATTCTAAATCACTGTCAATTTTAGGGAGAATTGGATTAAGCAGGAAAGTCAAGGTTGAGGTTGCATTTCACAAGGAAATTTATTCTCGTGTTTGAAAAATCCTTTTGAGGGGGAAGGCTGCTCAAATCCTGACACACCTTGAATTTATGGCGGCTCCACATTCACCCGGTACACTGCTCTCTGGTCTCTCTGAACTAGGTGATGATCAACACGTATATAACCTATAGTTTATCCATATTTGAATGCCCCACTGTTACCCTATGCCACAATTAGGCTAATTCTTTTTTATAGACTCCTGAAAAATTGAGTAACTTGTGAATCCCTGATCTTGGTGGACATTTTCCTCAACATCCATCACATCAGGCAGCAGAGTTTCTGGGCCTGAGCTTGTTCACTAAAAAGTTATACCTCTTGTTTCAGATTAGAGGTGAACAATAGAAACACTTAATTAAAGTGTGACCCCAAATTAACACAGGAATATTTGTGTGATTTTATAAGGTTCATTATGGGCATGTATGTTTATTTGACTACTTTCAAATAACTATCCTATGATGTATCAGTTCAGTTCAGTTCAGTCGCTCAGTCATCTCCGACTCTGCGACCCCATGAACTGCAGCATGCCAGGCCTCCCTGTCCATCACCAACTCCCAGAGTTCACTCAGACCCACATCCATCGAGTCAGTGATGCCATCCAGCCATCTCATCCTCTGCTGTCCCCTTCTCCTCCTGCCCCCAATCCCTCCCAGCATCAGAGTCTTTTCCAGTGAGTCAACTCTTCACATGAGGTGGCCAAAGTACTGGAGTTTCAGCTTTACCATCATTCCTTCCAAAGAAATCCCAGGGCTGATCTCCTTCAGAATGGACTGGTTGGATCTCCTTGCAGTCCAAGGAACTCTCAAGAGTCTTCTTCAACACCACAGTTCAAAAGCATCAATTCTTCAGCACTCAGCCTTCTTCACAGTCCAACTCTCACATCCATACATGACCACAGGAAAAACCATAGCCTTGACTAGACGGACCTTAGTTGGCAAAGTAATGTCTCTGTTTTTGAATATGCTATCTAGGCTGATCATAACTTTTTGATGTATACATGTGTTATATTAAAATATTATTTAGTCTGTCCTATGACTTTGTATGATTATTTGACAACTACTTAAAAATATGACTTCCCTGTAGCTCAAATGGTAAAGAATCTGCCTGCAACAGAGGAGACCTGGGTTTGATCTCTGAGTTGGGAAGATCCTCTGGAGAAGGGAATGTTGACCCACTCCAGTATTCTTGCCTGGAGAATCCTGTGGATAGAGGACTCTGGTAGGCTACGGTCCATGGGGTTGCAAAGAGTTGGACACGACTGAGTGACTAACACTACTACTGGTAATAATGGAAAGATTATAAAGAATTATTAATATCTATCTAGAACTCAGTACTCTTTTAAATGGTCTGTTATTTGAAAAAAATAAGCATACCTTTAAAAAATGACATTTCTTCTTAAACACAGATTATTTCAAAATTATAAAATACATAAAGCAAAATACTTCAAGTAAATTTCCAGTACCTATTCTCCACGTACGTCCTTGTGTATACAACTGTATCCTTTGATCCTGCATGCCTGGTTTCAGCATTGGAGCTGCAATACAAACCATTTGACTTTATGTTTAAAGTTGTTTATAGGATAATCAAATCAACAAGGCAATTATCCAATCCAATGAAAAAATAATGCTCATATATGCCTTCTAAACTATAACCTTTGAAATATAAATGTTAAATTGGTATTAATCCATTTCTGAAAAATTTATTTATGTTTCCCATTTTGTCTTAACTTCTACTGTCTTGGCCTATTTCCAGAATACTACTATGAAAATCGGTCACTCGGAAAGTCTATTGTAGACCATGATGATTACTTTGAATATCTGTGTACTATGTTTTAGTGTCTATTACCCTAATGTCTCATTCATACTTCTAAACCATTGCTTTCCCCACAAATCTCAGGCAAAAAGTGGACCTCAATTAACCAACATGATAACATCTGACTCAGTGAAACCTTTAAATCTATCTAAGAAAGTCAGTTCAATGCCATAACCATGTTTTTTAAAAAATTACAGACTTTTAAGGAAAAATCACATCTATACTTATTCATAACTGACAGCTTACCAATGACCAAGATGTTTACTCAACATCTTTGTAGAAACCCATAAAGCCACTGGTTAAAATTTAAAATTTCTGCATTTCAAACAAATATCATATATTAATGCATATATATAGAATCTAGAAAGATGATACTGATGAACTTATTTTCAGGGAAGAAAAGAGAACAGACTTATGGACATGGGCAAGCAGGGAGGAAGGAGAGGGTAGGACGAATGGACAGAGTACCATGGAAACATATGACTAACAATGTAAAATAGATATCCAACGGGAATTTGCTATATGACTCAGGAAACTTAAACTAGGGCTCTGTAACAGCCTAGAGGGGCGGGATGGGGAGGGAGACGGGAGGGAGTTTCAGGGAGGGGATGTGTGTATACCTATGGCTGATTCATGTTGATGTATGGCAGAAGCAAACACAATATAGTAAAGCATTATCCTTCAACTAAAAATAAATAAGTTTAAAATAAAAAATTTTTATTGGAACACAAAAAAATGCATAAAAACAACAACAGCAAATTTCAAAATTTTTCTGTATTTCAAAGGAAGGATCAGGTTGCATGTGGATGTTTTCTTTAAAAAAAAAAAAAGGATATAAAAAAGCCAGAAGGAGAATGGTCCTGTCATTTATTCTATAACTGACCACAGTACCTGAGCATCTTCCTGGCTTCATAAGAATAGGCAGCTGTTCTAGAGGACGGGCTGATTAAATTCTCAGTAGATCCAGTGACCTGGCCATCTTGCCTGAGAAAGCAAATGCAAATATTTGGCACTTAAAATCAAGGCCACTTAGAGGATTTTTGTTTTATTAAAATTCTGTTCAAATACCATTTTTTAAAACATACAATAAAGCTGTTTCTGTTTGCCTGGTTTCTGCACATATATATAGACAGAATACATGTACTATTTCACTTTTCCATAGACATAACTGTCTTCCCATTATGAATAATCTATAGGCGCGTGTCACATTACCTAACAGTAGGACAGAATACTTTTTTAACCAAGGGCAGGAACCATATGAAACTGGTTGCAGTAACATTCTTACAGCACCAATGCCATTTTCAAAAGTTTTTCATGTACAGCATATCTGGGAGTTTATCTATTTAATGAAAATTATCTGAGGGCTGCTTTGAGAAATTCCAGTTTCCATTTTAACAGGAAAGCAGTACTTTGAAGATCGCTAAAGAACTTTGACCTAGATTTCTGCTAATCTAAAAATGTCACTATGTTCAACAAAGTGTAGGCATATTTGCTTTTTCCTATGAAACAGTGGAAAATTAACATAGGCATAGTAAAAGCTTAGCTCTTTTTCTTTCCTCATGTTAGAAAACTCTGACAGGGACAAGACATAAAAATCAAGAGGAGAATTTAGATCTCAATCATGATTTATCATTCTTGACTGGCCTGTTCCTTCCATTTCCAGGTAGCTTTAAAAAAGAGAAAAACAATTGTTCACATACTATCATCTCTGGCATGTGGAAAACCAACTTCTAGTTTTAAGACAGATGTTTCAAAAGACACTTGGCAATGAGAAAGTAGAATGAATATTATTAGAAGATTCTCAAATGTGATCATTTATGTCATTTCAGAACAATAGACCTAACTAGGAACTATTTGGAAATATTCAGGTCATATGGTAAATAATACAAAACCCAATTTCAGCAAATAGTTTCAAAGGACAAAGGTTGTCAGTGAGTGTGAAATGTGTTTGTACTGCCCTCAGAAAGGTAAAATCAAACATTACCAGTTTGTGAAACCTGTCATAGGAACGGGAAATACTTTGCAAACAGTTCTGATAAGGACTGAATTGTGTCTTGCCAAAAATTCCTATTTTGAAGCCCTATACCCCAGTGTGATGTGGAGACAGGGCCTGTAAAAAGGAAATAAAGGTTAGATGAAATCATAAGGGCGGACTTTAATCCCATAGGGCAGGGTGTCCTCATAAGAAGAGGAAGAGGTACTAGAGCTTGCTGTCTCTCTGTGGACACACAGAGGAAAGGCCATGTGAGGACACAGTCACGGGCAAACCAAGAAGAGAGTTCTCACAGAAACCAGTCCTGACATTGGTCCCCGTGAATTTGATGTTCTTGCTACATCGTGAAAGAATTCAGAGACAGGTAAGAAGTAGACTTATTTAGAGAAAAGCACAGACAGAGTGTGGGCCCTCTCAGAAGGCAAGAAGAGAGAGCCTCAGAATGTGGTGTGGTCAGCTTTTGTGGGCTGGGTAATTTCAGAGGCTAGTGAGTGGGAAGATTACTCCAATTATTTGGAGGAAGGGTGGAGATTTCTAGGAACTGGGCCACTGCCCACATTTTGACCCTTTATGGCTGGCCTCAGAACTGTCATGACGCTGGTGGGTGTGTCATTTAGCATATGCTAATGTATTTGGCCATCTCATGCAAAAGTTGACTCATTGGAAAAGACTCTGATGCTGGGAGGGATTGGGGGCAGGAGGAGAAGGGGACGACCGAGGATGAGATGGCTGGATGGCATCACCGACTCGATGGACGTGAGTCTGAGTGAACTCCCAGAGTTGGTAATGGACAGAGAGGCCTGGCGTGCTTTGATTCATAGGGTCGCAAAGAGTCGGACACGACTGAGCAACTGAACTGAACTGAACTGAATGTATTACAATGAGCATCTGATGAGGCTCAAGGTCTACTGGGAGTTGAGTCTTCAGCCATCTTGGACCTAGTTGGTTTTAACCAGTTTTTTCATGCCCTGTGGCCATGTCATTCTTTTTAAGGTTTTATCCCGTGCACTTCCTCCTGTTTCAACAGTATCTTGATCTAGAATTTTAGTCTCCAAAAGAGTGAGAAATAAATCCTGTCTTTTAACACCTGGTCTGTGGTATTTTGTTGTGGCAGCCTGAGCAGAATAACACGAGTAGCGTTTCCTAGCTGTGCTTACAATGAGACTAGTAACAAGACTTTATGATCGTCGAGAAAAATCAGACGTTAGTAAATAGATTTGGAACGTGGAACAGCAAATTCTTTCTTGGATTTGTTCCTCTTGTAATCTGGGAGGATAATACACTTTTTTAAAAAGGAATCTTTTATTTTGGATCATTTTAAAGGTATAGAATAACGGGAATGATAGTTCAGAGAATTCTAGTATACTCGTCACCCAGCTTCTCTTAACATCTCACACAACCATGATCCATTTGTCAAAACTAAATAATTAGCGTTTGTACAATGTCATTAGCAAAACTACAGACTTATTTCTATTTTACCAGTTTTTTCACTGATGTCCTCTCTCAAATAGTATCTAAATCAGAATACTATTTCCACATAAGTATCATGTCTTAGAGTCTGTGATAGTCGATAAGCCTTTCTTTGTTTTTCATGAGATGGTGATAGAATTTCCTTACTAAGGAAATTCTATCTTGATGCCAGTAAGCGGTAACACTAATTTTTAAAATTATTTAGAATCATAGAAATAGAGAAACAATTCTTTGGAAACCAATTAAATAATCTGTAGTGCTTTTAAAAGTCCTTTGAAAAAGGATTACTCTCCAAAATATATAAGCAGCTCATACAGTTCAATATCAGAAAAACAAACAACCCAATCAAAAAGTGGACAGAAAACTAAATGGACATTTCTCCAAAGGCATACAAATTTCCAAGAAACACAAGAAAATGCTCAATATTTCTCATTATTAGGGAAATGCAGATCAAAGTAAAATGAGGTATCACCTCACACCATTCAGAATAACTATAATCCAAAAGTCTACAAAAATAAATGTTGGAGAAGTTATGGAGAAAAGGGAAGCCTCCTGCACTCTCAGCGGGAATGTAAACTGATACAGCCATTATGGAAAACAATATGGAGATTCCTTAAAAAACTAGGGAAAATCTACCATATGACACTACTACTTGGCATATACCCTGAGAAAACCACAGTTTTAAGAGACACATGTAACCCAGTGTTCATTGCACCAATATTTACAATAACCAGGACATGGGAGCAACCTAGATGTCCTTTGACAGATGAATGGTTAAAGATGTGGTACATATATGTGATCGAATATTACTCAGCCATAAAAAGAATGGATTTGAATCAGTTGTAGTGAGGTAGATGAACATAGAACCTGTTATACAGAGTGAAGTAAGTCAGAAAGAGAAAAGTATTGGAATATATATATATATGGGATTTAGAAAAGTGGTCCTGATGAACCTAGTAGAGAACAGAGTTGTGGACACAGTGGGGAAAGGTGAGGGTGGGATGAGTGGAGAAAGTGGCATTGATGTATATACACCATCATGTGTGAAACAGACAGCTGGTAGGAAGTTGCTGTGCAACACAGGGAGCCCAGCCTGGTGCTGTGTGATAACCTAGAGGAGAGGGATAAGGGGAAGGGAGGGAGGCTCAAGAGGGAGAGGAGATACGTGTGTGTGTATGTGTGTATATATATATAATTATGCCTGACTCACCTTGTTGTACAACAGAAACCAACACAACATTGTAAAGCAATTTTCCACCAATTAAAAAATTGAATTTAAAATGTTACTGGGTCCCCACATCAGATATTCTGACTTAATTGGTTTAGTGTCAGGCTTCCCAGGTGGCACTAGTGGTAAAGAACTTGACTAGCAATGCAGGAGACCTAAGAGACCTGGGTTCAGTCCCTGGGTCAAGAAGATTCCCCTGGAGGAGGGCATGGCAACCTACTCCAGTATTCTTGCCTGGAGAATCCACGGACAGAGGGGAGCCTGGTGGGCTATAGTCCATAGTGTTGCAAGTTCAGTTCAGTCACTCAGTCGTGTCTGACTCTTTGCGACTGCATGAATTGCAGCACGCCACGCCTCCCTGTCCATCACCAACTCCCAGAGTACACTCAGACTCACGTTAATTGAGTCGGTGATGCCATCCAGCCATCTCATCCTCTGTCATCCCTTTCTCCTCCTGCCCCCAATCCCTCCCAGCATCAGAGTCTTTTCCAATGAGTCAGCTCTTTGCATGAGGTGGCCAAAGTACTGGAGTTTCAGCTTTACCATCATTTCTTCTAATGAACACCCAGGGCTGATTTCCTTCAGAATGGACTGGTTGGATCTCCTTGGAGTCCAAGGAACTCTCAAGAGTCTTCTTCAACACCACAGTTCAAAAGCATCAGTTCTTCAGCACTCAGCCTTCTTCACAGTCCAACTCTCACATCCATACATGACCACAGAAAAAACCATAGCCTTGACTAGACGGACCTTAATTGGCAAAGTAATGTCTCTGCTTTCGAATATACTATCTAGGTTGGTCATAACTTTTCTTCCAAGGGGTAAGTGTCTTTTAATTTCATGGCTGCAATCACCATCTGCAGTGATTTTGGAGCCCCCGAAAATAAAGTCTGACACTGCTTCCACTGTCTCCCCTTCTATTTCCCATGAAGTGACGGGACAAGATGCCATGATCTTTGTTTTCTGAATGTCGAGCTTTAAGCTAACTTTTTCACTCTCCTCTTTCACTTTCATCAAGAGGCTTTTTAGTTCCTCTTCATTTTCTGCCATAAGGGTGGTGTCATCTGCATATCTGGTGGGCTTCCATCTATGGGAGTTGGACACGACTGATGCGACAGCAGCAGCAGCAGCAGCATCTGCATATCTGAGGTTATTGATATTTCTCCCGGCAATCGTGATTCCAACTTGTGTTTCTTCCAGACCAGCATTTCTCATGATGTACTCTGCATAGAAGTTAAATAAGCAGGGTGACAATACGCAGCCTTGATGTACTCCTTTTCCTATTTGGAACCAGTCTGTTGTTCCATGACCAGTTCTAACTGTTGCTTCCTGACCTGCATACAGATTTCTCAAGAGGCAGGTCAGGTGGTCTGGTATTCCCATCTCTTTCAGAATTTTCCACAGTTTCTTGTGATCCACACAGTCCAAGGCTTTGGCATAGTCAATGAAACAGAAATAGATGTTTTTTCTGGAACTCTTGCTTTTTCCATGATCCAGCAGATTTTGGCAATTTGATCTC